>JAQHUG010000756.1:180292-200957 GCA_028555095.1 Dicrostonyx torquatus | reverse complement strand
GGATCTCTGTGAGTTCGAGGCCAGCCTGGTCTACAAGAGCTAGTTCCAGTGCAGGCTCCAAAGCCACAGAGAAACCCTGTCTCGAAAAACCAAACCAAACCAAACAAACAAACAATCAAAAACATAAGACATGATTCCATTTTAAATTTTGGATTACCATTTTGCTAGAGTTAAAAAAAATTCGATGCCACATGATTTTACCGCCATCTTAATTAAAGGTGACCACGTGGAGTGGGCCTAACAGATCTCCAAGATAGTTTGGGTTGAGATAGATTTGTGTATGATGACTCATGTCCTGTTCTAAAAACAAGGTTTACTATAAATATATATATGTATGTATATGATTTAAAGTATTAAAGCTGCCCCTCGATGTTTTTATGCTGCCCTGTAGCTAGTCTTTGTTAATTTAAGAGTCACACAGGCAATAATGGTTATAAAGACATAAAGGGATCACAGGAAACAGCTGAGGTTGCAACAATGGACCTTAACAGTGTTAGAAATATCAGTGCCAGGTGATTGTCACCAAAGCACCAGCTACAGTGAAATGGGGCAGGCTGAGTTCTAAAAGACAGGCTGTGTATATGCTGTCGAGGGTGGGACCAAAGCAGTACTTTATTTCTGATATTGCAGGAAGACATTTAAGATATTTTAATATTTTAGAAAAAAGTTTGTAAATAAATTTATAAGGCTGTGGGACATCTGTGCTTATAACATGTTTTATATTGTTAATATCTGAACTTAAAATAAAAGGCTAAAAATTAGGGTCAGAGCCATAAGCACCAAAAGCTAACCAGAAATGGAAATGCTCATTTCTTGTGATGCAGAAGACAGTGACCTGAGCAGTTTGACAGAGGACTTGGAACAGCGTCCAAGTCTGTGGGTCTCAATCTTTTGGGGTACAGGGGCAGTCTGGGACCACCTGCATGTCAGATGTTAGGACTGAGATTCACAACATAGGCAAAACTGCAGTTGTAAAATAACAACGGGGAAAATTCTGTAATGGGGGATCACTATACCATGAAAAACTATATCAAATGGTCAAATCATTAAAAATATTAGCTAACAGTTTAAAGTGTATTTATTTCCTGCTCAATGTCTGTTCAGGCTTAAAGTGTATGTTTAGCCTCCTTGTCTTTGCTGACTTTGTTGGGTTTAAGCTATTTGGATAAACTGAGTCATACATCTTTGTATTGATACTAAGAGGTTTGGACCTCCTCTTCTGAGGAAAGAATATTGTTTCTATGTCAGTCACTCCAGGGTAATTAGAGATTCAATGGCCTTGTTAATGATAGAGAACAGAACTCTCACGCGGAAGCTGGATGAAAACTTGTTCCACTGGTTCCCTTGGTTAACAACCTTACTTTCAGCTCTCGTCCCTGCTCATCAACAGACTGATGGCTTTTGTTCGACAACAGGTAAATACTGTTTCACTGATGGTATTGAGGTCCACCCCCTTGAGCCTCTGGACAGACGGACCCATGACTGAGTTCTGTCTCGGTACTTGTGAAGGGGGAAAGAGGGCAGCTTTCCCAAGACAACTTCGTAGACACCTGACAAGACAGGTAGACACCTGACAAGATCAGCAGGAAGGTAGGTCTGAGTCTCAGTTTGCCCTAGGGCAATGCTAATCCTTAGACTCCCCCCATCCCATTTCACACTGGGAACCTGTTCCTTGTCTTCCAGGAGACAGTATTAACAGCTAGATACAAACTTGTTCTCTTTTACCATCAGAATGACTAATTCAGTTTCTTTATTAGCTTCAATTCAAAATCATTACAGAATGTAAAGTTCTAGTCTTATAAAAGTGGCTAATTTATTATAGACTGTTAGAAAATACAAGTTAGTCATCCATCCTTAAAGTATTGATATTACAAGAATAAGCCTTATTTAGTTCCCTGACTATGTTTTCAAAGTCAAACTTAAAACAAGCAACTAGAAACAAAGTTTGCCTAGTTAGACATACCTAGGCAGCCCTCATACTTCAGAGATCTGCAGGATATGACACTTAAAATAATGAATAAAAAGTTTATTATATTAGACAGAGACTCTGAGATCCTAGCAGTGACCCAAGGTCTCCAGAGAAGATTATGGGGCACCGCGATGTCTCCACCTGAATAATGATGCTGACCACTGGGCGAGATGCCCCAGTGCAACACCTGCTGCCAGGACCGGGTCTCAGACTGTGGGCAAACAGCAGGACATGGATAATCGATTGCACCACTTTTTTCTACACAAAATAAGGTCAGTCTTTTCCATGTCCCTCTTCCACAGGAAAAAGAATTTCTCCTTATGGGCCTGGCTTAGACAGGTTCTTCTTTTGTTTTCATAGAGGATGAGAACCTGTGGGTTGCTTCTAGACCAATAATATGGTTTCATGGACCCCGCCCTCCTGAAAGGTTGCTGTGAACACCCTCAAAAAATTATTTTGCTCAACTGCTGACTGAGAGGAACCTAGCATACAGGATACACCATGAAAGACCTGATTAACAGCACCCCCATACAGCAGGAAGAAGTTTGGAGAGAAAAAACTACATCCATATTCCCAAATATTGTTTATAAATGATCTTTTACATTTAAAGGGGGGATATGATATAGATATGAATAATTTGCATTGGTATAAATCTTGATTTATTGATACAAGTTTAAGGTCAATTTTGTTATATATATATGTATTTCTGATCTTGATTAAGGTATTGTGATTGTGTAGTTCATTTAAAAATGTAATGTATAATTAGGAAATATAGGTTGTTAATGGATAATCATCTATAATAGTTAAGTTTGTAGTCATGTTAGTTAGATTTTCTAGATATGCATAGATATATTTCAGATAAGCATTCTTCATACCTTTCAAAGACTACAGAATATGGCATTGAAATGTTTTAATAACTTAGGGCTTTTCATGACAATGAGACATGTCTTCTCCTGTCAGTACCAAGCTACTTCAAGAGGAAGATGGGCATCGAAGAGGCTCCTTATGGAGTTTGTTAACCATTTGGGCAAGAAACTGCTCTTGCCTGGACTGTTGCATAAACTGGACATGAAGAACCCGCAGAGAGAGGACTGCTGAACTTGCCTAAAGGTGAGATGATCCTTCAGGATTCCTTCATGAAAGAGTCTGCGAGACTTTCTACAGGACACAGAAGAAAATACCGAACTGTCTTTAAAATTTCCCGCTTTGTGGAAATGTCTGCTGGATACTATGGGTCTGTAGGCTGAAGATGGATGCCCCAACAGTACAGAAAAACTTTGGGTGGCTGTCCAGGCAGTGAGATGTCTCTGTCACTTCTAGAGTTTTGAAAGTTGCTTACTTCTTGTTTACTTAGGTAATATTATATCCTTCTTCAGTCTTTGATGGAGTTGAAAAATAGATAGATAGTTATAGCTATAGTTTTCCATTGTTATGATAAAAGACAAAGTAGATCTAAATATTGTAACTGTAATTTTTTTTTCGAGACAGGGTTCTGTGGCTTTGGAGCCTGCGCTGGAGCTAGCTATTGTAGACCAGGCTGGTCTCGAGCTCACAAAGATCCACCTGCCTCTGCCTCCTGAGTGCTGGGATTAAAGGCATACACCACCACCCGGCTGTAACTGTAATTCTTGCTTGACAACTGTTTTGTTATATGTAATTTTACTATGATAAAGTGAAAACCTTTCTTTTTTGTTTAAACAGAAAAAGGGGAAATGTGTAGGTAGTCCTTCTGTATTTCTGTTGCTTTCATTGGTTAAATAAAGAGACTGCCTTGGCCTTATGATAGGGCAAAATCTTAGATAGGCGGGGAGGGCAGAACGGAATTCTGGGAGAGAGAAGGCAGAGTCAGGGAGAGCTGCCCACCATGAAGCTGCCAGGTCAGACATGCTGAATCTTTCCTGGTAAGCCGTGACTCGTGGTGACACACAGATTATTAGAAATGGGTTAAACAAGCCGGGTGGTGATGGCGCACGCCTTTAATCCCAGCAGTCGGGAGGCAGATGCAGGTGGATCTCTGTGAGTTCAAGACCAGCCTGGTCTACAAGAGCTAGTTCCAGGACAGGCTCCAAAGTCACAGAGAAACCCTGTCTCGAAAAAAAAAAAAAAGAAGAAGAAAAGAAAAGAAATGGGTTAAATGAATATGTGAGAGTTAGCCAAGAAGCTAGAGCTAATGGGCCAGGCAGTATTTCAATGTATATAGTTTCTGTGTAATTATTTTGAGTGTAAGCTAGCCGGGCAGGACAGAACAAGGGGCCCATGCTCCTTACTACAGGGGGAAATGTAGGAGTCAGCCATGATAAGCTAAATAGAAGCAGACCACCCAAAGGAAGTTCTTTACTTTCAACCATTATCACCTGCCAGAGTAGGACTCAGCCCTCGATGATAAGTTTAATGGAGGCCTGAGTCTCAGTAGTTTGCCCTGAGGCAATACCCGGTTGCAGGAAGGACCACAAACTGAGATTACCCAACACCACCCAAGAACAGACCGTTCCAGCCGCTGTAGATAGGACCACCTGCCAGCACATTCACCAGGACACCCCTAGACAAATGTCAGCCAAACAGGGGTCCTGAATCTCAGAAACCCCTCACCCCAACCGTTACTACTATAAAAATCCAACTCTAACTGAGCTCGGGGCTCTCCGATTATTCCAATATGTTGGACACAAGAAGAGACCGAGTTTTCAAACTTGTGTAAAATAAAGGCTCTTTGTTTTTACACACAAGACTCAGTTTCTTTGTTGGTTTTGGGGGAACCCAAACCAGATCTTCAAGGATCTGGGCATAACAATGCTGAACTTCGTTCTTTGAAAAGCACCAGTCAAGATGCCAAGGCAAGTGAAAGACCAGGATAAATCCAGACCCCCTAGCAGGAAGAGTAGAGCCAAAAATCTAGGTTGGCCGGTTCCATGACTCTGTTCCAGGAACTGGCTGCCCACAAAGTTAGATTATAATCTTGAGAACAATCTTGAGAAATGGGCAGTTATCCCCTTGTGATTATCACTGGTATTTTCAGAATTTTCCAATGATGCCCTCCCTACCCCCTTTGGGTTGTGGTTTCTTCCCTTAAGTACCCTTCTTCCAGATACTCCAATCGAACTCCTCTACCCCTGAGTGGGATATGAGTCTCGGCCCCAGCATGCTGGTTCCTGTCAATAAGCCTCGTGTGATTACACCAAGGACGGTCTCTCATGAGTTCTTGGGGGTGGTGTTATCCCGAGACTTATCCCGAGACTTGAGTGAGAGTCTCCCAACTCTGAGGGTCTTTCACAAGCAGCTGCCAGCACCCGCCACCACCAAAGAGAAAGATCCCTCTCATCATCAGGTTCTGCCCCTCAGCCTCACTATCAGGTCCACCCCTGCACCCAGCTCACCAGAGAAGGTATCCTGAGCACTGCCACTCATTGGGAGCACTCTGCACTAATGTTGCCCTCTCATCCTGATATGAAATGTGCGCATGTGCTTGAACATTTGTACTCCAACAGGTGGCGCTCTCTGGGGGAGATTGTGGAACCTTTGAAAACTTGACTACAGACAGGAAGTAAGTCACTGGAAGTGAGACTTGGGGGATTGTAATCTCACCTGTTTCTGTGTCTCTACTTTCTATTAAGCCATGATGCCAACAGGCTATGGCCACAGATGCATTGTAGCCATGGCCCTCCACCATGGTGGACTATATGATAGATATTTTTGGTACGCAGATAGTAGCTTACTCCACCGATGTAATAAGCCAGATCAAGCCAAATTAAAAAGACAAGGTTTAATGAGCCAAGAGTTCTAGGGTGACCTTTCCAGTCCCCCAGAAGTGATGTGGTGGAGGGAGGAGAAATCACATGACAGGGCTAGCAACTGGGGCTTAAAAACCCTGTAGGTGTGGTCTTGAGCTTCGTGGGAGGAGCCTGGACTTTGTGGTCTTTCTGAGGGTGGCAGGATTTGGAGAGGAAGGAGTGGGGCTGAGGCAGACCTTCCAACAGAATACTATATTCCTTGAAATCATGAGCCAAAATAAACCCATCCTCCCTGGCTTCTGCCTGGTACTCCTGGCCACCCCCTCCACTTGTCTGACAGAGCTTCCTGCTAGATCTTGAGCAGGTTCCACCGATCCTGACCTATGCAGAGAACCCTGTCCCTGATCCTGCAGTCATGTGCAGCATGCATGCTGTGAGGAGAGAACCCTGTCCCTGATCCTGCAGTCATGTGCAGCATGCGTGCTGCGAGCAGGAGAACCCTGTCCCTGATCCTGCAGTCATGTCATGCAGCATGCGTGCTGTGAGTAGGAGAACCCTGTCCCTGATCCTGCAATCATGTGCAGCATGCGTGCTGCGAACAGAACCCTGTCCCAGATCCTGCAGTCATGTGCAGCAGCACTACAGTGCAATACTAGGCTCACTTGTATGGAGACAAAATCAAATCCCAGACCTGGCAGTGCTGATGAGGAGTGTGTCAGTTTAGTTAAGTGTGGCCCTCTGGGATAGGAAGGATGGGAGCTGCATAGGTCAGGATCGGCGGAACCTGCTCAAGATCTAGCAGAGCTGGAAGATGTTTCCTGCCCCTGAATCTGATAGCTGGGAGACGCATGGAAGGAAAAAAATTAGGCTCTCAAGTTGTCCTCTGACCTTCACATACACTGTGGCATGCATATGTCCACCCATATACATGGGACTACATGTATATACACACACACGTAAATAAACTAATAAATGTATTTTTTTTTTGGTTTTTCTTGACAGGGTTTCTCTGTGTAGCCCTGGCTGTCCTGGAACTCACTCTGTACACCAGGCTGGCCTTGAACTCACAGAGATCCACCTGCCTCTGACTCCCAAGTGCTAGGATTAAAGGCGTGTGCCACCACCGCCCAGCTTTTTTTTTTTTTAATAAGTGGAATTTTTTAAAAAAATATAAATTCCTAGCACCCAAGGAGATGGATCTGCTCTTGCTGCTTGACAGGAAGAGTTGTACCCATGAAGCAGTCAGCACAGTGATGGTCAGCTAGGGCTGGCACAGCCCCTTCTTACTGTCACCATGGTTACTATTTGGGCTGGTGGGATGGACTCAGCATCTCCTGGGAGTCTCATTGATGCACTTGGCCATGTTCCAACATGACTCCACACCCAGAGAGGCAGAGAGCTGGAACCCCTCCAATTGGGAGGATGTTTTAGTTTGGGTTTTTAGATGTGTTGACTTTTGGTGGCTTTCTCACTATTTAACTAATAATTGCTGTCCGTTCAGCCTTGCCATTACCAGCTTAGTTTGTTATGGGTTATTTAGTTAAATTGTAATGTGTAATGATGCAAATTTGCCTCAACCCCCGCATGAGTGTGGCCTGCAATTTTCCACTAATTAGGCGTTTTAAAGACACATACGCATTTATCTCCTCAAATCTGCATCAAATGTTTGCATGTTGCCAGAGCAGTTGAGCGTGGCGCTTGCCCCTCTCCAGAACTGAGTCTCTTGTTCCCACGCGAAAGCAGCAGGAACTCAGACTCTTCCTGTCGTCTGAAGGGAGCCTCCAAAACAGAGGTCTGTACAGAGGTGCTGGGGCCACATCGTCAGGTGTAGTGGTCTGGAGCAGGGACTGACACCAGGTCATTGAGATAGAGCAAAATAAAATCCATTAAGGACCCAAATTCCCAGCCTACCTCAGCCACCAACCCCAAAGTCTAGCCCACCTGCCCCACCTGAGTCAGACATGCGCTATGATTCCTGTCAAAAGGTTTTATTTTCCCCATTGTGGGGAAACTGTGAATAGGGTCTGTGGTTCCTGTAACCTCGGGACCCTCTGGCCCCCCTCTGCTTGTGGCAGAGCCCAGCGTTGCCAGTTCAGAGTTTGATCCACCCACGGTGGGGCTGCCTCTGGGAGGAGCCAGGCCTGCTGGGGTTCCCATGGTTACACTCTGAGGATGTTGAGCCTGCAACTCCAGAGCATGGGGCTCATGGTGAGGATAAGGCCACCATTTGTGTAGATTGAGGCAGGCTGGGCCCAGCTCTGGAAATGAAGCCTCTATGGACGCCAATACCTAGGAATCCACCAGGAACACTCAGTCTAGAAGAGATAAAAGACAGCAGGTGGTGAGCAGGGATGAGCAGGGCCACGGGAGAGCAGCACAGAGAACACAGCTGGGAGTGGCTCAGTCAGCAATGTGTGGGCTCGGGCTCTGCCGTTTAGCTTTCGCTGTCCACTGGACACAGTCTGGAGTTACTAGAGAACTTCTACTGCGGGACTGCTTAAATCAGACTGGCCCCTGTGTGTCTGTGGGACTGTCTTGATTGTTAATTGGTGTAGGAGGGCCCACCCACTGTGGGCGGTAATATTTCCTGAGGATTCCTAACTGGAGGAGGAAGCTAGCTCCGCCAAGCCTTGGTGATCCTGCAAGCAATGTCGCTCTGCACTCTCTGGTGCTCGCCTCTGACATCCTCTGCCTTCCCGTTCTTGCCCTGCCTCCCTCACTGACGGACTGTCACCTGGTAGTGGAAGCCAAATGAATCCTTCATCTCCTAAGTTACTTTTGGCTGGAGTGTTTAACCGCACCGAGAGATGCAGAACCAGAGCGAACACAGCTCCTATGTAAAAAGGCACGCTAGGGTGGACACAGCACCTGCTTCAGCAGTCAAGGGAGTGGGGCAGATGCCGACTGCTTCCCAGAGCTCATTGGCCAGTTGGCCCAGCCAACTGGAGAACTTTGGGTCCAGGAAGAGATCCTATCTCAAAGAACCAAGTGGCGGGAGGGAGATAGAGGAAGGCATCAGACATCCACCCCAGGCCTCCACATGCATGCGCTCACACCAACTACAGAGACCCACACACAAGCAGAACCAACAGGGCCTTCAGAAGACCAAGCAAAGGACCCAGGGTCAACGGGAGGGCACAGACTGACCTTTGGACCCAGGTGGGCTCGGAGGGGGTGGCCCCCCTGGAGGCAGCAAGGCAGAACTGCTAAGGGCCTCGGCCACCCAACTCAGGATGCGAGTACAGTGTTGGACCTGGGAAGAAAGGGGTATGTCAAGGCAAGAGTAGGAAATCAGGCGGTGCCATCCCTGCCCCTCCCCCTCTGCCATGCCTGAGTCTTCACCTCTTTCTCCAGCCCCTTCAGACGCCGCTCATACTCTCTAATCTGTCCCAGCTGCTTCAGTGCCGTGTCCACCCTAGAAAGAGAGACCCTCAGAGCCCGGGTCCAGCCGACCTGCAGAAGCCACGCCTCCTGAAACCTCCAGTAGGATGCAAGCGCATCAGCATCCCACCCGGGGAATCCTGAGCATCTCAGGCCCCTGCCTCACTTCTGAGACGTGCGTTTCAGGCGCTCCGAGTCACTGTCTCTCTTGTCACGAGCTTGCGTCAATAAGAAGTTCTCTTTGTGCACAGACTCCCAAGTCAGCAACTTCCGTTCTGCTTCCTTAGAGAGATAGACACCTGCAGGGCCAAGTCCAGGAGTCAATAGGCAGGCCTACCGGGAGCCACACCCCCTCCCCAAAGCCTTCAAATTCCTCAGACCCTCCCCCAGATGGGTGCAGACCATGCCCTACCTACCCGAACCTCACCCACCTGTCTCTCTTCCCTTTCCCCTCCCGAGTGCTGCCCCCTTGCAAACCACGCTCCATTCTCACGGAAGTGTTCGACGACTGGGGAGGCGGGCAAGTTAGCCCTATGACACCTGCGCAGCCACCTGATGAGGAGGCGACTGTGAGAGATGATGATAAGGGGCGGGGCCAGCGCAGGCCTAGAATGGAATTCCCGGATGAGGCTGTAGCGTTGTGCCTTCCAGTAGAGGTCGCTGTTGTCTTGTACTTTGCTGAAGGTGTAGCTGTGGAGGTTGGAGGTCAGGGTCACTGGAGGCCAATAAAAGACCTTGATCATAGGACTGGGTCTCAGAACCCAAGACAAAGTAGTCAGTGGCTGCAGAAATGGCTCAGCAGTTAAGAGCACTTGGCTCCGGCTGAGAGAACTCTGGAGGTAGCTCACAATTGTTTCACTTCAAAGGATCCAGCGCCCTCTTCTGGTCTTTGCCAGCACTACACTCATGTGGTGTGCATACATACATGCTGGCAAACACTCATACATATATGACAGAAATAAAGGTTTTGTAGGCAAGTGCCCATGGAAATCAGAAAAGGGGTGGGATCCCCTGGACCTCTTATAAGGGTGCTGGGGTCTCCGGTCCTCGTGAGTGCTTTTAACTCCTGAGCCATCTATCCGGCACAGTGTCTATCTGTGCAATGCATGCGTTAGAATGTGTGTACATGGAGATACATATTTGTGTGCATGTGGAGCCCATCATCATCAGGACGCTGTATACCTTTGAAGCAGGGTCTCTCACGGGCCAGGAGTTCACTGATTAGACTAGCCTGTCTCCAAAACCCTCCTGTCTCTGTCTTGCCAGTACTGGGATTACAATAACCCAGCATCATGCTTGGGAATTTTCCATGTGTTCTGGGGGTCAAGCTCAGGCAAGTGCCTGGCTGACTGAGCTGTCCCCAACTCTACCCTGCCACCCTGGCTTTGTTGTTTTCAAAACAATACAATGGCTACTTGATATGGGTTTCAGGTTTGATTTTTGCTTTGTTTGGTATGTTTGTTTTTTCTGTAGCTCTGGCTGTTCTGGAACTCACTTTGTAGAGCAGACTGACCTTGAATTCAGAGATCAGCTGACCTCTACCTCCTGAGTGCTGAGATGAAAGGCTTGCACCATCACACCCAGCTTGGCTTTTTTTTTTTTTTATGTGTATAGGTGTTTTGCCTGGATGCATGTGAGCGCACTGCTCACAAAGGCCAGAAGGGGATGTCAGATCCCCTGGAACTGGAATTACAGGCAGTTGTGAGCTGCCATGTGAGTGCTGGGACCCAAGTCCTCTCTAAAGGAGCCTGTGCTCTTAACCACTGAGCCATCTCTCCAGCCCTTGTTTGATTTTTTGATATAGGGTCTCATGTAGCCTAAACTCCTGATCCTCCTGTCTCTACCTTTCAAGTGCTGGGACAACAGGCTTGCTTTGCCATGCCCACCTGAGTCCAGGGGTTCTAACAAGGACCTTAAGATCAGTGTCTCTAATCAAGTCTCTTGAATGGACACAAAGAATAAAATTCAATCTGTCCTCACACTGCAAACAAAAATAATTCCAAGGGCCAGTGAGCCACAAGTCAGAGCTCAAACCCAAAAGGAACTCTTAGCAGAACCCTGGAAGAACACCTAGATTCTGGACCTTAACAGACCCTCATATGGGACAGCAAGAGCATAAGCCACAAAAAACAAAACTCAGGCTGCAGAGGTAACTCAGCCTGGGTTCAGAGCACTGGCTGCTCTTGCAGAGGACCCAGCTTCAGTTCCCAGCATCTACATAGTGGCTGACAACTGCCTGGAACTCCAGTTCCTGAGCATCCAATGCCTTCTTCTGACCTCTGAAGGCATTGCATACACATGCTGCACACACATACATGCAGACAAAATATTCACATACATAAATAAAATAAACTACAAGCAATGAAAGAATAATTCAACAAAGTGGACTTCATCAAAATTAAAAGCATTTGGTGCATGGTGGCCCATGCATCTTAATACTCGGGGAGCAGAGCAGGATTACCTTAAACTCCAAGACCAGCCTGGGCATAGGGTGAGACCCTGCCTAAACATGCCAAAACCAGCAGCAAGTCCAAGTGAGGCACTGGGTGTGGCCAGCACTGGGTGAAAATCAGGACATGGGCTACTGAGCAGGCTCAGGCTGGGAGGAGCTGGTGGGAAAGCAGGCACACCTGAACATGGCGATGAGCAGATTGAGCAGCAGGATGTTGGCCACCAGCAGGAAGATGACGAGGAGCAACACCACCAGCCAGTTGGCATACTGGGACACGCAGAAGCCCGAGACAGGCCCTTCTGGGTAAGCCCAGGAGCCCTGCTCCTCAGAGCAGTTACCTGGATTCATGAGGGCCACTGCAGGGGGGACAGCGAGAGTGAGCAGAGGGAGGCAGGGAGGGGGAGAGAGGAAAGGGGAAGGGACTGGGACCCAGAGGCACAGATGGACTGAGGGACAGACTCAGCTAGAGAACCCTTGCTTACCATCCATTTCCTCCTGGGGAATCTGCCCAAAGATTTGCAGATAGGGACGGTAGAAGACGCGACGCAGGATACTTGGTAGGCTGCGGTCCTGGGGCCTCAGGATCCCCTCTGTGGCCACCCCATAAGCCACAAGCCATACACAGAGGAAGAAGAGGAAAAAGAATACGTCCTTCATCTGGAAACAGAGGAAGATGGGGCTGAGTATGACCCTGTCCTTCCCCGCTCCCTGGCCACCCCTGCCCCTCCTCCTCAACCTCACCATCTTGCTCACGATGACAATCTTGGGTCCCAGTTGCTTGTTCACTGTGAAGATGTGAAGCAGCCGCAGAGTGAAGACCATGAAGTCGAGGCAGAGGACCGTGCGGCCCAAGTCACGCAGCCCGGGGGTCAACCTGAGGAGGCGTAGGGAGTCACACACAGCATTGATCAAGGGTCTCCTCAGATAAAGCTGAAGCCTCACAGGGCAGAAGCAGGGACCCTCTGACCACGCCACCTTTCTTTGGTCCCAGTATAATGATGGAGGGTGCCCCAAGAAACACGTTAGGAGCTTGCAATGCCCCACACCAGCACTGTGGAGGCTGAGGCAGAAGGATCTTTGGGAGTTCCAGTTCAGAATCCCCAAGACCAAGTTCTCAGCACAAAGGAGATTTATTTGCCCCAGAGTGAGAAAGGGCAGGGAATTAGACACAAAGACAGAGGCAGAGGATGAGGCAGAAGGGGAAGGGAGCAAGGGAGAGAGGGCAGGGTCTTTGTCCTGGAGGACAAAGGACTCTCCGGATAGAGAGCAGACAGATGAGGGATATGGGCAACTGGTGATTCATAAAGATAAAAGAGGAGGGGCTGGAGAGATGGCTCAGAGGTTAAGAATTCAATTCCCAGCACCCATGTGGCAGCTCACAACTGTCTGTAACTCCTGTTCCAGGGCATCTGATGCTTTCATACAGACAGATCTGCAGGCAAAACCCCAATGTATACAAAATAAAAATAAATAAATAAATAATAAAAAATATAAAAGAGGGAACCCTGTGTTAGGATGGGGTCTTTATTTTCATTGAGCATGTATGTTAATTGGTGAACCAAAGGGGGCTTTGATTGCTAAACTTCAATACTTTGCTAGCTGGGCCTCGGTAGCCAGCCTCAGGAGGAAGAAGAGGTCAAATAAGAGAATAATCCTTGGTGGCTAGCTTTAGGAAAGCAATCTAATGGTTTCCACACAGCAGAGGGAATGGGGGAGAAGGGGCTAGCATGTTTCATCTGGTCTCTATGGAGAGTTTCATAACAGCCTGGGCTACAGAGTGAGACCCTGTCTCAAAAAAGGGCAGGAGGGCCCCTAAACTATGGAGTGGTCAAAGGTACATAATGAAAAATTTACAGGGGTCAGATTGACAAAGGTTGTAAATCTGATTTGATTGACAACTTCACGATACAAAGCTCCAGGCATTACCTAGAGTATCCTCTCGGGCCACTCATGACTCCTTCTGGCAGGCAGGCAAATGGATGAAGCTATTTAAACAGAAATATAACCAATTCACGTGCCCTTTGGCCCACTCCTTTTACACCAGGGATGTAAACTTTTATTTTTTGCATCAATAAAAAATTAGAAATAGAACTGGCAGTGGTGGCGCATGCCTTTAATCCCAGCACTCAGGAGGCAGAGGCAGGCAAATCTCTGTGAGTTTGAGGCCAGCCTGGTCTACATAAGCTAGTTCCAGGATAGGATTCAAAACTACAGAGAAACCTTGTCTCAAAAAAACAAGCAAGGGCTGGAGAGATGGCTCAGAGGTTAAGAGCATTGCCTGCTCTTCCAAAGGTCCTGAGTTCAATTCCCAGCAACCACATGGTGGCTCACAACCGTCTGTAATGGGATCTGGTGCCCTCTTCTGGCCTGCAGACATATACACACAGACAGAATATTGTATACATAATAAATAAATAAATAAAATACTCTTTAAAAAAACAAGCAAACAAACAAAAATAGAAATAGAAATAACCAAGTGTTGAATTTTGCAGGAAAATGGATGGAACTAGAAACCATTATTTTGAGTGAGGTAACCCAGACACAGAAAGACAATTGTCACAGGTACTCACTCATAGGTGGTTTTTAAACATAAAGCAAAGAAAGCCAGCCTACAAACCATAATCACAGAGAACTTAGACAACAATGAGGACACTAAGAGAGACTTACATAGACCTAATATACATGGGAAAGTATAAAAAGACAAGATCTCCTGAGTAAATTGGGAGCATAGGGACATTGTGGGAGGGTTGAAGTGGGGAGGGGAGAGGCAGGGAGGGGAACAGAGAAAAATGTAGAGCTCAATAAATATCAATTTAAAAAAAAAGAAATAACCAAGTGTCCACCTGGAGGGCACTGGCTCAAAGAAAGATTTGCCATTTAGGCTGGATGGAAGTGAGGATGTTTCTCCTTCCCAAGATGCAAAGATTATTTTAGATCTTGAAAAAAGGGTGCTTAATAAAATGTATCAAATATGCTGGTGACACTGGCTTTCCTGCATGCAGCAGGGCCTTGGCCCTGTCTTCTCAAACAATATATCACACAAATTACACAAAAGAAAGCCGGGGACAAACAGAAATATTAGTTTGCTAAACTCGCTTATCTCCCTCTCTGTTTGAATAAATCATTCATAGCAGGTTACTCTGTTTCATCCTCACGTGGCCTGGAGGAGCCTACCTCTGAGTGTGCCAGCTGAGGAAGGCTTCAGTAAAGGGGAGGTAGCTGTCCATCACCCAAGGGAATAAACTAGGCTCTCCACTACTGAGCTCCCGCGCAGCCCCTCCCTGGGGATTCTGGGCAGGGCTCTCCCACTGGGTCACGCCTACCACTGAATCATGCTTACCAGTCCTTTATTCAGTAGCCAGGGCTTCTCACTCACCTGCAGCCAACGCCTAGCAGGAAGCAGGTGAGTGCCAGCAGGTCACACTGGTTCCAGATATCAGAGAGGTAGAGGTGCAGCCGGTGGCGCAGGGGAGCTTTGCCGGGCCCAGGTCCGCCGCTGGCCAGGCTCCCCCAGCCGCCACCCAGGCCCTGGCGCAGCTCCTCGCACAGCAGCGTGAAGGCCCAGAAGTACAGCAGCAGCTCGAAGACACCGGGCGCCGCGGGCTGGAAATCCACCAGCAACACGTGCGCAAACAGCAGCAGGAATAGCAGGTAACTGACCACGTTACCCAGGAAGGCGGTCACTGGAGAGCTCCAGAAATGCGACCAGCGCTTGGAGCAGCTGCCACCGCAGCGGGCACGTCCTGGCCGCCGTCGCCTCTCCAGGGCCACCGTCGCGGAGGGCTCCGAAGGCCTGCAAGAAAGCGAGCCTCAGCCACCCCTGAGCCTGGGCTGGGTGGCTTGCACCTTCTCCACACAGTTCCACTTCGCTCTCTGGGGACCTGAAGACACTGGCAAACCCAAGACATTTGAGACTGAGTTTGAGTCCAGCCTGAAATAGAGTGAGGAAGAAAGGGAAGGAGGAACGATGGTGTGGCGACTCACGCCTCCTTACACTTTGGAGACTGAGGCAGGAGGGTTGCCATGTGTTTGATGCCAGCCTGAGCTTTGTGAAGATACAAAACAAACACCAAAGAAAACAAATAACAAAGAAAAAAACAAAAACAAAAAGTGAGCACAGCGGGTGTGGTGTCCACCAACGTTTACCTCAGCAGACAGGCGCTCTGCAGTGCTGGCTACCTAGTCAGGTCCAAACCAGACAGTATACAGGGAAACCGGGTCTCAAACGCAAACACCAACACTAAACAGAAACCAAGCAGAAAGAAACTCGGCTAGAGGATGCAAAGAGGATGAAGTCAGCGAGAAAACAGCCTTTAGTGTCAGCTCCACACGGGGAAGTTTCTAGAATATGCAAATCTATAGATAAAGTCCGGAGATGAGTTCTCAGCTGCCCAGGACTGGGGGCAAGAAAGTGGCAGGTAAAGGGATTGAATTTCTGTGCTAGCAGTGTATTTAAACTAACTGGGCTGGAGAGATGGCCCAGGGATTAAGAGTCCCAGCTGCTCTTGCAGAGGCCCTGGATTTGATTCGCAGTGTTCACATGGCAGCCCACACTGTCTATAATTGCATTCCCAGTTGTTTCTGTGGAGACCAGGCACACACACAGGCAAGCAGAACACCCATACACATAAAACAAACATAAAGAAACCTAAATTAAAATTTTAAAAAGGACTTGAATCGGGCTGGAGAGATGGCTCAGCAGTTAAGAACACTGACTGCTCTTCCAGAGGACCCAGGTTCAATTCCCAGCACCCACATGGCAGCTCACAACTGTCTGTAACTCCTGTTCCAGGGGATCTGACAACCTCACACCAATGCACATAAAATAAAGTTAAATAAATCATAAAAAATTATTTTAAAAAAAAAAGAACTTGAACCAGGGTCTGGGGCACAGCGTTCCACACCCAGTATGCTGCAGGACTCAGAGGCAACTGGAAGTTCTTTAGATTTTAGATCACGTGAGGTGGGGGCTGGGAGTCCTTTGAGGCCCACCTACGTAAGAACAGAAATGAGGTCCAGTGATCCTTGAAGAGATGAGAATGAAGACCCAGCACAGACTCGCTTTGCCACCCTGGATCGGACTTGGAAGAGTCTAATGCCAGGCAGTTCGATGCCAGCATATTCAAAACACAGGACAGTTTGGGAAACGGTTTCCATACACCCAATCATTCCCATTCTAGGTAAACAGCAATGTTTAAGGTGTGACTTGGAACTCTCTACAGAGTACCTTGTGACCATGAGGGTGGACTCCCTAGCTAAAAGACCTAGAATCTAGTGTGGTCTCCAATCTATAGCAGGCCATAGAGCACATGTGACATCTCCCCTAAGGATGGGTAATGGTCCAGGGAGAGAAGAGTCTGGGATTATCATTCTGGGGGATTTGGATGAGGTCTGCCTCTGTAGTAAAAGGTGGGTGAGGTCTGCCACCACAGAGAGCAAAACAGTCACGGGTTGTTAACAAAACTGACTACTCTTCCAGAAAACATGGGTTCAATTCCCAGCACCCACATGGCAGCTTACAACTGTCTGGAACTCCGGTTCCAGGGGGCATGACACCCTTACACAGGCATACATGCAGGTAAAACACCAATGAACATAAAATAAAAATAAATAAATGATATATATTTCCTCCATTGAGAAGACCCTGTGTGTTTATCGTTCTTGGTTTCCTAGTGATCTGTGAGTACAGGGACCTTTGCGTAGAGCTAGGTCATTCTAAACTGCTCAAAACACCACACAGCATTGTCACCTACTCTTGGGAATTAATCCAGGACCAAAGAAAAGCATGTGCCACCAGGCTTAAATAGCACGAAACTGATCCCCAAGGCAGAAGGAGAGAACGGGCTTCTACTGGCTGTCCTCGGAACTCCACACATGCTGTGCCATGCACCATGCCCCCTCCCCAAACAAAGCCACACATGCACAAATTATAAAAAAGGAAATATGACTTAGAAGAAACTTAAGGGGTTGGAGAGATGGCTCAGCAGTTCAAAGCACTGGCTGCTCTTCTGTAGGACCAGGTTTGGCTCTGGACCTGAGCATTCCTGGAAAGATGCTGTTTACAACAGGGGCCCATAAGCAGAAAGACAGCAAAGACTATGCAGAGCCTGGATGCTGCTATCAGATAGCCTAATTTCTTTCTTCCTTCCTTCCTTCCTTTTTTTTTTTTTTTTTTTTTTTTTTTTTTGAGACAGGGTTTCTCTGTGGCTTTGGAGCCTGTCCTGGAACTCGCTGTATAGACCAGGCTGGCCTCGAACTCACAGAGATCCACCTGTCTCTGCCTTCTGTGTGCTGGCATTAAAGGCCTCCAAATAGCCTAATTTCTATTGGGTTATCTTTACCCCCTTGTCTTCAGCACCAGATCTCATATCCTAACAAACAGACAATTGTTGCAATGTGTTAACGTCATAAAGCCCTATTTTCCACCAACAGAGAGCTAAGAAGGTTGTAAGATGGCACCTGAGCCCTTCTGCCTGCCCTTTTTGCTCATGTAATGGGTTTTCTTTTAATTTTGTTTTATCTTTTTTTTGGGGGGGGTGTTTTTTGGGTTTTGGGTTTTTAAAAGACCAGGTTTCTGTGTAGCCATAGCTGTCCCAGAAATCACTTTGTAAAAACATGTATTTTTTTTAAAGCCTTGACTTATTAATGTCTTTGTTCTGCTACTATAAAAACTCCACGAAGCTGTTTTCATGTTGGAACATAGAAGTAACTTAGTTCAGTGTTGCCTGTTTGGGTTAAGGCTTCACCCCAGCCCCTGCATCCATATACCCAGAGTCTGGAATGTTTGGGTGGAAGGCCCATCCCAAGCCCTCCCCCCTGGGAGTTGCCTCAGTCCAGACTCTACCTTCCTAGAAAGCCCACCAAACAGTGACTCCTCCCCAGAGAAGCTTAAGACCACTCCCACAGAGTATTTAAACTGCAACCCTGTTTCCTCTCTGGGGCTGGAAGGTCACACAGGAGCACTGGTATCCATTAAACCTGGGCTTTTTCTAATTTGGTTTGATTTGGTCTGATTTGGATGATTGCATGAGCGGAGATCTAATTGGGGGACGCAGAAACTTTTCATTCCCAAGCTTTGGTCATTCATGTCTGGCTCTAGAATAAGTTATCTGTTATTCCATTTGAGGAAACAGTGTGGGGAGTTGTGTGTGTGCGTGCCTCTGCATGCATGTGTATACATGATGTGTATGCGCGCTTGCATGCGTGCATGCATGTGTATATATGATGTGTGTGCGCGCTTGCATGGGTGCATGCATGTGTGGGTGTGTCCATGTTTGTGTTGAAAATGCCCAGCACCCACATGGCAGCTTAGAACCCTGTATAACTCCAGTTCCAGGGGATCCAACACCTCTTCTAGTCTCAGAAGGCAACTGCATTTACATGCACAGAGCCCACAACACAAAAATCCAGAGACACATAATTAAAAACAAAACAAAATCCTTTAAAGTGTTTAAAGAGTTAATGCAGCATAGTCTCTGGTCTTGGAGTCCTCCCGACCCCAGGGAGTCTGAGTCACCTGCAGGACCAGCACTCCTAATTCTCCACAAGCATCCTGCCCCATCTCCTGACTCCTCACTCAGAAAGACACTTTTCTTTTACCGTGCTGTTTGTGTGGCTACAATGTTTCCTTGACGATCTGGGCCTTCTCACTCACTCTCTGAAGCACCTCTTACCCCTCCCTCTTTACACCATGCGGCTGCTTGCCAACCTCCATGGCAAAAGGATTTGCTTCCCCTCCATCCTCCCAGTCCATTTCTAAATTATTTTATTATCCAGACTAAGAACCCGGAAATGGGGAGATCAGAGGTCAATGTCTGATGTCTTATATTTATCGCAAGGCTCGATGATTCGGCCATGCAGCCTGGCTGGCAGAACCGAGGCACTGCTGCGTGGCACCAGTGCACGCGCACACTGCCACACCTGGATGCTCATCACAAGCCTGGGAACCTGAGCTCTGGTCCTCACGCTTGTACAACGCATTTTTCTAGCTAGCTCCTCACTCTTTCATTTTGTTCTCCTGGAGGTTTTGTGTTGTTTGTTTGGCTCGGGGCCTTGGTAGGCTAAACATCATCCTACACATACTGAGTCTACCTACACACAGAGACATCACAAATGTCTGCTCTTCATGGAGAGTTGGGCGGTGGTGACGCGTGCCTTTCATCCCAGCACTCGGGAGGCAGAGGCGGGTGGATCTCTGTGAGTCTGAGGCCAGGCTGGTCCACAGAAGGAGTTCTAGGACAGACAGGGCTACACAGAGAAACCTTGTCTCAAAAAAACCAATATCAGAAAAACCTGTTTCTCTCCATCATCATGGAGTCTGGGCATGGCCTTTGACTTATGTGGTAAGCACCTTTACCGCACTGGTCCCAAGGGCCAATTTTCAATCAGTCCTTGAGTGTGGTCTTCTAGAAACCACCTCAGCATCTTCAGTGGCTCATTGAAGCCATGCTCTCCTAGAAGTCCAGTTCCTCCTGCAGGCCTTGCTCCAGTGTCTGATGGGAAGTGGAAGCTGACACCCTCACCCCACAGTGCTGGGATGTCACTCACCCAACAGGGCCCGCTCCATTGATGCTGCTATCTAAGTCGAAGTCAGGATTCTTCTGTGTGGACTCCTCCTCTGACTTCCTGCCATGGGGGTGGGAAAAGAGTGAGAAATAAAAAGGTTCTTGAGAAAGACCCAAACTTATTTTACCACAAAAAGTGCAGAGAAAGGAGTTGCCCTCCTGCAGAGCCTAAACACTAAAGAAATTGCCTTTAGAGAAGAAGTCCAACAGCCCTCATCTTCCAGAACATTCCCTCCAGGCACTGTTTCCAGGAAAGAGGACCCTCTAGGTGACCAAGCAAGAGGGTAATGAGAAGGAAGGGTTGATGAGCCCCAGACCCCAGGGAACTCACCTGAAGGGGATGAGACGGGTATAGATCAGAGGGGGACAGAAGAAGGCGAGAAGCAGGGCCCAGATAGGGGTGGTGCTGTCCATCTCCCCCCACCACTTCTGTGTCAGCAGAGACTGTGGAGAGTGGGAGAATGTGCATATGACTCTCCACACCACACCCAACCTGAGAGTGTGCCCGTGACTCTCCACACCACACCCAACCTGAGAGTGTGCCCGTGACTCTCCACACCACACCCAACCCGAG
>JAQHUG010000756.1:146987-173225 GCA_028555095.1 Dicrostonyx torquatus | reverse complement strand
ATGGAGAGTGAAGGGAAAGAGATGGAAGAACGAAGGATGAATGGAGTGGGGGGTAGATGAAGACAGGAAGAGATCAATGGACATATGGATGAGTGGATTCAACAGGGAAGTGTGGTTGGAAACAATGAAAGTATCTAGGGAAAATTGCCCAACAGCATCAAGAAGAACCTACGAAACAGGAAAGATACGGAACACAAAGCAGGTGTGGCCTTAGACTCAGAGGAGGACGGAGGAAAGAAGCTCACCAAACATTTGAGGTGACTGTGGGAAGCCCATCCTACCTTTCACAAGTGCCCTCAAAACAATAGTCTCAAATTCCTCGGCGCCATCTTCAGTCGAATAGATGGTGAGCAGCTCTTTTCGGGCCATGATCCTCTCTACCTGGAGAACACAGAGCTTCGGCTAGCAGCCAAGACCTGTGGTCCCATCTGTCCTTCAACCTGCCAGCCAGGGTGCCCGGCTCTTCTCACCTTGGTTCCACAATGCCATACCTGGGCCTGCAGGACTTCAGGGTCTCCCTTAGGGAAATAACGCCTAATCCGATCTCGGGCTTCGCCTCTCCTGAGTCCCCCACTCCCTGGGGCCAGAGTGTCTTCCAGGGTCTCCACCAGGCAGTCTGCAGCACCGCCAGAGCCGGCCACCAAGAGGCAGGGGAGCTGGGCCTGTGTGGCATCCTCTATCCGCTTCAGGAGCAAGGAAAGAGCTAAGGGCCCAGCCCTCTGGTCCCCACATCCCCGAGATTCTAGTCCATGGAGTCCTGGTCCTCAGCTCTCCTCCCACCTCAGACACAGGCACACAGCTTCAGATACCTTCAACATCTTCTCATCACCATCGATGAGAAGAAGGAGTACAGGGATGTCAATTCCAGTCCCTGAGAGAAAGGGGAAAGGGAAACTTGGTCACTTTCTATCAACCTTTGCTAGGGGTGGGAAAGAACTACATTTCCCAGGAGTCCATAGGGCAGAGATTGTCCTTGTCCCAACCTTGTGGCCAATACTAGTGGGAAGAATTGTCATTTGTCATTCTTCTTATTCTTTAAATAAAAATTTAATTCTTTATTCCTTAAATAAAAATTTAAACTTTTTCTTACATTTACTTATATAATGTTGGAGGGACAGTGCTCACAAATGGACGGAGGCCCAAGGACAATTTGTGGGAGTCTGTCCTCTCAGTTTGTGGATACTGGGGATAGAACTCGGGTCATCAAACTTGGCAGCAGGTGCCTTTACTTGCTGAGCCACCTCATTGGCCTGGGAAGATTGCTATTCTTTGTGAACTTTGAGGTGTGGAGGAGACTTTATGAGTTTTATTATTAAAATGTGTGTTTTGTATAGTGTGTATGTGTGTGTGCATGTTCATGTGTGTATGATCATGCAGATGTGTATGGGTGTTTGTGTGGAGGTCAGAGGACAAGCTCAGGTCCTCACCTTCCATCTTGCTTTAGAGCAGGGTCTCTTATTATACATCATTGTATACACCAAGCCAGCTGTCTCTGTCCCCCATCTTAACATAGAAAAGCTGAGGTTGCAGGTGTGAGCTGGGGTTGCAGGTGT
Source organism: Dicrostonyx torquatus (assembly GCA_028555095.1). Taxonomy (NCBI): domain Eukaryota; kingdom Metazoa; phylum Chordata; class Mammalia; order Rodentia; family Cricetidae; genus Dicrostonyx; species Dicrostonyx torquatus. The sequence continues at coordinate 171,672 of JAQHUG010000756.1, read as the reverse complement.
GAGCTGGGATTGCAGGTGTGAGCTGGGNGTGTGAGCTGGGGTTGCAGGTGTGAGCTGGGATTGCAGGTGTGAGCTGGGATTGCAGGTGTGAGCTGGGATTGCAGGTGTGAGCTGGGGTTGCAGGTATGAGCTGGGATTGCAGATGTGAATGCTGCAGCCAACTTGATATGAATTCTAAGCTTTTTGTGACAGGGTTTCTCTGTGTAACAGCTCTGGGTGTACTGGAAATGGCTTTACAGACCAGGCTGGCCTTGAACTCACAGAGATCCACCAGCCTCTGCCTCCCAAGTGCTGAGATTAAAGGTGTGTGCCACTATCACCTGGCTTTTGTTTTTGTTTTGTTTTTCGAGAGGGTTTCTCTGTGTAGTCCTGGCTGTCCTAGAACTTGCTCTGTTGACTAGGCTGGCCTCGAACTCACACAGATCTATCTGCCTCTACCACCACCTGACATTTTTTTCTAAGATTTACTTATTTATTTTATAAATATAAGTGCTCTGTTGACTTTATGCCAGAAAAGGGCATAAGATTCCATTGTAGATGGTTATGAACCACCATGTGGTTGCTGGGAATTGAACTCAGGACCTCCAGAAGAACAACCAGTACTCTTAACCACTGAGCCATCTCTCCAGCCCCCACCTCAATATTTTTTAAGACAAAGTATCACACATCCCACAGCCTGACCTCAAATTCATTATGGAACCAAGAATGACCCTGAACTTCTGATCCTCTTGCATACACCTCTTGAGTGCTGGGGATGACATTTCAGCACTAGAAGTCAAGGGTGGTGCCACCTAATTTCAGAAGGGAGGGGAGAGCTTGTGACCTAGACTCTTGGCTCCTGAGTCAACCGTATGATTGATTGGCTAAGCACTTCAAAGCCCAGGGAGGTGAAGAAGGTTCAGGTAGGAAAGGAAGGAAATATAAATAGACGAACAATCTCAGCACCATAAAAATATTGAAAAAATCCGGCAGTGAAAGATAAAGGCAATGCGTGTTTAATTCTGCCCTCAGCTAAATAAGAATACAAACTGCACAGGGCCAGACATCCAGGCTTCACACCACCCATCCTGGAGCTCTGGACTAAGAAATAACCCAGAAAAGGAGGTAGCTAAATTTAAATGTGTGTATTCTTTTCTTGTTGCTGTTGCTGGTTTGAGTTTTAAGGGATGGGATGCCACTCTAGCCCAGGCTGGCCTCGATCTCATGTTCCTCCTGCTTCAGCCATACAAGTGCTGAGGTCACTGGTGTGAGTCACCACATCCAGCTAAAGTCATTTTCTCTCTATTTTAAATTAAACTTATTTCATGTGTATCTGTGTGTGAGTCAGCTGATATCTTGTAGGAACAGAGTCTCAGCACCACGTGGCTTTCAGGGATTAAACTCCAGACACTGGAGTTAGCAGCAAGTGCCTTCCACCTGTTGAACTCACTGGTTCCACAATCGCACATTCTTGATAAAAGAGAAAACAGCCACAAAGTAACAGTTATTATGCCATTTTGAATAAGAATGCTCCCCAAAGGCTCAGATATTTGAGAGCTTAGTCACCAGGGAGTGGCACTATTTGAGAAGGATTACATGGTGTGGCCCTATTGGAGAATGTCACTCAGGCAGCAGGAAGAGAGAGTGACACAGGGCACCTAAAGGTTTTAAATGCTCAAGTCAAGCCCAGATCTAAATGTAGAACTCTTTCTTCTCTAGCACCATGTCTGTCTGTATACCGTCATGCTCCCCTCCATAATGGTGGTGGACTACATTTCTGAAATTGTAAGCAAGCCCCAATTAAACACTTTCTTTTATTTATCTATTTTTTTTATTTTTATTTTTATTTTTCAAGACAGGGTTTATTTGTGTAACAGCTCTGGGTGTCCTGGAACTCTCTCTATAGACCAGGCTGGCCTTGAACTCACAGAGATCTGCCTGCCTCTCCCTACCCTAGTGCTGAGATTAAAGGCGTGCGCTCCACCACCGCCTGGCTTTTTTTTTTTAATGCTTTCTTTTCTAAGAGTTTCCTTGGTCATGGCATCTCTTCACATAGATAAAACACTGTCTAAGATAGTAATGGAGTCCTGTCCGCAGGAGAGAACCTATAGAGATTACATCTTAACAAGGGGACAACACACAAACACATACATTCAGCAAGGTTTCCAGAGCCAGATGATTCAAATCTCTTGCCACCTGTCAACTGGGAAAATTCCACATGAGCGGTATCACCGAAATTACAAACTCACTGAGTCCACCTGCCTCTGCCTCCCGAGCATTGAGATGAAAGGTGTACCCCAACTACGTCTGGCAACTTTTTCTTTATGCCCCTTCTATGATTGAATTCATTAAGCTGACTTCACATTGTCCTGAAGGAGAGCCGAGCTCCAAGGTCACATGCTAACTCACTGCAGCCCCATCGGAAAGCTCTCCAATATGCTCAAATGAGGATTTGGGGGACCATCTTTGATTTCTGACTCTTTTTTCTGCTTAAGAATGCTCAACAGGTAAATATATAGAGACATATATGTGTATACATGTATCCCAAAGTCTGAAAGCACCCAGAGTTGGAAACATTTCTGGTCCTGGGTAATTTGAATAAGGGAGCCTTGTGCTAACATTGATCCAGACACAAGATAACAGGGATGAAGAGCCTGCGGTTTCCAGGCGTCAGAGACACAGAGGGGTCCTCTGTGGTGACTGAACTGGAAGGTTCTGGGGCTTGTAATAGTCTGTTTTTGAAATTTGATTGAATGAGTAGATCCAGAGTTCAATTCCTCCTATTTATTACTCTGTGAGTTTTGTACTTAGGGAGATTACAAGACTATCTTCCGACTTTTCTGTTTTCATTAAAACCAATTTTTTGTGTTTTTTTTGTTTTTCAAGACAAAGTTTCTCTGTGTATCCCCAGCCATTTTGACGTTCAGGGTGCCCTTGAACTCAGAGATCTGCCTGTCTCTGCCTGCCAAGCACTGAAGTTACAGTTGTGCACCACCACCCCTGGAAACAACTTGTGTATGTGTGTACATGTATGTGTCTCTCTGTGTATGTGCCTGTGAGAGTCATGCTTAAAGAGGCAGAAGAGGGAGGGGGATCCCCTGGAGCTAGAGCTACAGGCATTCGTGAGACACCCCGAGTTGGATCCCAGGGCAGCAAGCTCGCTTAACTACTGAGTCATCTCCTCACCCTCCCCTTTCTGTTCATTTAATTACATTTATTTATTATTTATTTATTGAGAAAGGGTCTTTTTCTTTAGTTCCTGAAACCCCTGTGTAGTCCAGACTGGCCTTGAATTTACTGAGTTCTGCCTACCTCTGCCTCCCAAGTGCTGGGATTAAAGGTGTGCACCACCGTGCCCAGCATGGACAAGCCTCTTGGCAGAGGAAATTTGCCCAATCTTGAGCACACCTGGCCAGTGGGGTCCTGTGTGCTGAGTCTTGAACACAAAGCCCACTCACCTCCCACTCCAGTCTTCTGCTGAGCCACGTAGGACTCAAAGCGAAGGCGGAAGCGGTTCTCACCGCCCAGGCGCCCATATGTGCCGTCATCCACCAAGAAGAAAGCAGAATAGTTGTAGTCCAGGGGGAACTCAACTCCATCCTCAGGGTCACCGCGCCATCTGTACCTTGCAGGGAATGAGCCCTGAGCACAATGCCAGACAGAGAAGTCTTTCAGAAGGGAGAGAACCAGAGGACCCTGACCTTCTCCCTCAGACCCAGCCCTCCTCCCTTAGACCCAGGAGTCCTCCCCAGCCTCCTCCCTCAGACCAGCACTCCCAGTCAAGGCCTCTTTGCTGAACCCCATTCCCACCTTAGGGTTGATCAGCATATCTCTGTTCCGGACCACACCCCAGGGGGCCACACCCATGGCCACCACCTTGCTGCCCCCAGTGCTGGCCATCTGATGGTCCCTCACAGCCACACCCACATGCCGGCCTATACCAGTGTGCAGTCCCCCTGTGACAATCCAGGCCCCTATGTAAGACAGAGAGGAAACCAGTAAGGCACAGGAATGGAAGCAATGCCCTCCGACCCAGGCAGCAGTGGGGCTGAGGCCCAAGAGACACAGTCCCTAACCCCTGTGGTCACCTGTGCTCTGGGCGGCTCGCACCAGCCCACGACGTAGAAGGTCCTGTAGCCAGGTCTGGAGCACAGGGCCCCCAGACCCCCCCAGTACTGACACCACCAAGTTTGGGGCACGAAAGCCCCAAGAACGGGTGATGAGACTGTACACAGTGGCCGGATCTGTGCGGTCAGACAGCCGGAGGAACTGTGGACACAGGAGGAAGAGACACATGGGGGACAGAGAGACAGAGACAGCAGGGGACAGACCCAGACAGATGAAGACAGAGGCCCAAAGAGAGATGGGGAGACAGAGACCCAGACAGAAGCAGACAGACAGACGGGGAGGCAGCAAGGACCTAGAGAGAGAGAGGGACAGACACTTAGAGGCACCCAAAGAACAGGGTGGGCCAGTAGGGAGATACATTCAGCCTTTGTCCCAGCCCCACCCAGCCTGGTGGCCCGGACATGCAGGCCTCACGTTGCTGGGCCTTCTGCCAGAATATATGAAGTTCAGGTCTCCGTAGGCATCTGTGGGCTTCTCTGTAGTGTGCTCGTCACTGTTCCACTCCGAAACTACAGCTGCTCCAAAGGCATCCTCCACAGCCACAGATGGGTGGGCATTACGAGGTCTCCCACATTGGCACAAGGTCCCTCTGGGGGCATGAGGGTAGAGCATGAACCCTGGGTGTCCCACTGACTCCATCCTGTACAAATGTCCATATCCCGTCTCCAGGGATAGAGGCCAGAGCAAGGCCAGCACTGACTTTGATTCTGGAGAAGAAATGGAGGCAAGGGCAGCTATAGCCAGACAAGTCAGGGCACGGAGACTGAGCTGCAGGATCAGAATCAAGAGGAGGCCACAAAACATGAAATGAAACAGAGAATTCAAAACAGAAAATAACTGTAAAGAATGATTCAACCACAGCAAAAGTTGGGTGTGGTGGCACACACTTTAATCTCAGCGCTCACTCAAGGCGGATCTCTGTGAGTTCAAGGCCAGCCAGAGCTACACAGAGAAACCCTGTCTCAAAAAAAAAAAAAAGAAAAGAAAAGAAAAGGAAGAAGAAACAAAGGAAGGAAGAAAAGAAGGAAAGAAGGAAGGAAAAGAAAAAAGAATGGTTCAAAGAAAAGTTTGAATACCAGAATTTAGGCCATTGTGTTGTGCGGTTTGGAGCAAGCACCTTCACCGCTCTGAGACTAAATTTCCCCTTCGATACAAAGATAGCAATAGCACCAAGGAACTCAGAGGAGCCAAGAAAATCAAGAGTGTTTCCTGAAATGAGGATAGCAACCAGCTCCAGCTGGAGAGAAGCTACGGGAACTTTAAATAACCTACAATTACACGGCAGGAAAGTCAAGGCTTTTTCAGAGCTCCCTGACTGCAAGCGGGTGTCAGCTCCGGCGTCCCCAGGCCTGCTTTCTCAGGAGGAAGGGCAGGAGGCAGACGACTGAGCCCAGGCCATGATCCCAGCCCCTTCCATGCCTGTTTCCTCCTCACTCTGAGAAACAGGCAACAGATGACGGTTTCCATTTCTGGTCTCCATAGATACAATGTTTTCCTCTCTAAATAAGGACACAGTGGTTTGGAGAGATGGCTCCGGGATTAAGAATGCATGCAGAGGGCGGGAGTTGGATTCCCTACAGCCATAGGGCAGCTCACACACATCTATATGTAACTCCAGACCCAGGGGATCACGGCCTTCTTAGGCACCGTACAGGCATGTGGTGCACAAACACACAGGCAAAATGTCCACACAGGTAAAATAAATAAAAATTTCAAAAAAGAACAGAACGAATATTTTAAGAATCACAAATGTTCAAGTGTTCCTTGCTACTCGGGCAACTGTTGCCTTATTTTCCGAAAGCAAAGAGCAGGGACTGGGGAAAGCATAGCTAAGTCTCCGTGGCCCTGACTGTAGAAGGGGCTCAGACAGTTTCAGAAGCTAAGTGAGCCACTCACCTAGGAATTGGACTTCTTTTTTCTGGGGGGGGAGGGTGACATAGGCTCTCAGGTAGCCCAGGCTGGCTTCAAACTTACTATAGCCAAAGTTGATCACAAATTATTTCTTCTCGTCTATTTATTTATTTATTGCCTTCAAATTTCTGATCCTCCTGCCTCAGCCTTGAGAGTTCTGGAATTAGAGGTGTGCACTACCATAGCTGGCTTATTTTAGTGCAGAGGATGGAACCAGGACTGAGCGCTTGCTAGGCAGACATTCCAGCTGAGCCACATCCCCAAGCCTTCCTGGGCCTTTGTTTATCTTAATTTTTTTTTTCCTTTTTCGAAACAGGGTTTCTCTGTCCTGGAACTTGCTCTGTAGGCAGCACTGGCCTTGAACTCACAGAGGTCTGCCTGCCTCTGTCTCCTGAGTGCTGGGATAAGACTATGCTGCCAGCATCACCCAGCATCTTAGTATTTTTATATTTTGTATGTATGAATACTTGCCTTCATGTGTCAGTGCAGCACACACACACATGGTAACTGTGGAGGTTGGAAGAGGGAGTTAGGTCCCCTGGAACTGTAGTTAGGAAGGTCATGAGCCATCACGTGACTACTGGGACCTGAACTCAGGTCCTCTACAAGTGTTCCTAATCACTGTGCCATCTCTCCAGTCCCCTACGCCTTGTTTTTTGAGAACCCACGCTTGTCTAAAACTAGCTTTATCACCCAGGTTGCCCTTGAACTTCTCATGCTCTTGCTACGCCTCCTGAGTGCTGAGATGCCAAGCATACACCAGCACACATTACATACCCAGCCTAGGACCAATTTTACAGATGTGGGGATGCAGGCCATGCTCCAGGCCATGCACAGGATACACATCAGGTCTGTGCCTACAGCCTGTTGTCTTCCTAGAGCTATAATAAAGGACACAACCTCCTCCTTCTCTAATGCCAGGGGACCCTGGTATGCCTCAATTTCCCCCACTTAATCCTTTTACACATCTGGATCTCATTCTTGCACTCTCCTTGTTCCCTCTACTTTTCCAGTCAAAATGTCTACGTGGAACATTCTGGAGCACCTAGCCCCAAGGAGTCTATTGTCTGTATGGGTTCCTTATGACCTAACTTAAGTTAAACCTAACTTGGAGAAAGTGCTTGTCTTGAAAGCAAGAGTTCTGCGTTCTGTCCCTAAGGCCCATAAACATGGATGTGGCAGTGCACAGGTGTGATCCCAGTGCTGGGGAGGAGGGGACAGCCAGCCTAGCCATGTCACCCCAAGCTAGTGAGAGACACCGTCTCAAAAGAGGCAAAAACAAGGTAGAGGTGTGTGAGGAACACCGCCTGAGGTTCTCTGGCTTCCACACGCACGTGCACACAGAGCACACACGAATAAAGGGAACCTCATCTGATCACACGTCCTATCTCAAGGCCAGCACCGCTAGTGGCCCGCTGTCTCCATACGCAATACGGCCAGGGAGCAAGGCCACCCCAGAAGAAAGTTCTGGGCACATGGCACTGGCAACATTTCTCGTGCCTGCCTCCTGACATCTTTGCTCTGTGTGGCTGAGGCACAAAGGCCCCATTCAGGTGCCATCTCTTTGTCGGAGTGGCTGGCCACCATGGAACCTTGGCCTGGTCCTTCCTCTCCCCAAAGCTCGAGCCCAACCCCCATGGCAGCTTTCTCTTCCCTCTGCTGCCATCAGAGCATTCAAGAACTACGCTGCCTCCTGGCAGCCCTCCATGATCTTCTAGCCCAAGGTCCCCAGGGGCCAAAGAAAAGGTTAGGAAGCTTCGGCAGTTGGCATTCGTCTTAAAGCCAGTCAGAGATGACCGGGGGGGTGGGGGGATGACAGAGAGGTTGTTGGGAAGGTGGGTGTTTTGGTTTTTATTTTGTGTGTGTCTGTGTGTATGAGCATTCGCCTGCATGTATGTTTGGGTACCATGTATGTGTGAGGTCAGAAGAGAAACTAGAGTTAGATGTTTGAGAGCTGCCATGTGGGTGCTGGGAACTGAGCAGCCAGGGTTCTTAACCACTGAGCCATCTCTCCAACCCCTGGCGGGTTTTTTTGTTGTTGTTGCTGGGGTTTTGTTTGAAGGTAAGATCTGCTTCTGCAGCCCGGGTTGATCTCAGACCTGTAATCTCTCCATCTCATTCTCCCAAGTGCTAGGACAGGTGTGTACCAACACACCTGGAAGGTTTCCTGAGTTTGTGTTTTGGTCCTGGGAATGGAAACCAACACATGCCAAGTACATGTGCTATCTCTGAAGACAGGTGTTTAAACTTTTCCATGTAAGAAGGAAGGTGGGGGAGAGGCAGGAAAGGGACAGAGGGAAGGAAAATTGGCTGTGGAGGTAGCCTTTGAACTTCCTCATCGGCTTCCGTGGTTTTGGTCTCCACCTGTAGTGGGACCTCTCAGACCCCAATGTGAGCCTCAACCTTCTTCTAAGGACCAGTTGGGTCCCCACCCTTCCCATCCTGCTTCCCAAGGCCTCTTATGCACACAGAAGCAAGGGCTACACTCTCAATGATTTTCAAACCTGCATGTTTTCCTGGGTTTCCTGTCTTGATGATGATTGCCCATTCCTACACTCTAGTCTCCAGACGGCATGCCCAGGAGACACGCTACCCATGAGCTCTGGTCCCCAGGGTCCACTCTCAGGTTCCTGACCTCTGATCTGTCTTCACGTAGCTCACACACAACCTGCCTGAGCCCTGCTGTGCCTTCCTAGCCCCAGAAAAACCTCACACTCACTCAGGTGGCCTCTAAGTGCCCATGAGGTCATAGCCTCCTTGCTCATGACAACGTTTACACCCTGAACTCTGCTCTGCTTTCAAGACACACCGGCTATCATTAGGGAGGACTTCGAACATGCAGTTACAAGGCCCAGAATCACCTTCCAAGCCCACACTGCAACATCTTCCCAATGACACCTGGGCCCACCAGTTTCCTTCCCCCACTTACTTCTATTACCCTGCCTGTGGCCCTTCGCCATCAGCAAACAGTATATGTGTTTATTTACACAACATTTTCCTGTCTCTCCGTGGTGGGACAACAGGCTCCTGATAAAGGCACATTAAGAAAAGAGACGACACTGTCCCAGGCTGAAAGACCATCCTGAGAACAGATTTAAAGCTGGACCCAAGTAGGGAGACTGCAGATGAAGCTGGGAGACTATGGGGCTTGCTTATGACCCCTGCCACACACAGCACAGCACGCACTGGTAATTGCCTGTTTCTCTTGGGAGCTGCAGACATTTCCGAGTATTTATTAGGTGGTGGGCAGAGTTCCAGAACCGTCCCCAAGTGACCTTGTTTAGTTTGCTCAGCAGCCTCAGGAGGGAGGAACTGTTCTGTGCCCAGGTGACAAGCGTGGCCCAAGAAGGGAATTTCTATCCCAAAGCTGCAGAGCTTGGTACGCCTGGCAGGGCTGTGGGGCTACCGATGGATGACACAGAAAGCCAAAGCAGAGACAAAGTTACACAATGAGAGACACATGGACGAGACACAGAGACACAGAATGGATCCCTGAATTCCCAATCCCCAGCTAGGGGAGAACGCAGAATCCGGGGTGTGCCCTGTGCAGGGGAAGGTTCGGTCTGAGGTGGAGGCGGGGAAATGTCCTTGGTGGGTGGGGCCTGTCTGCGGTGGGTGGGGTCTATCTGTGGGGGTACCGAGAAGGATTTGTCCTTGGTGGACAGGCCTTGTCTATGTTGAGTAGGGGGAGTCTGGACTGTGGGGGCGGTGCCTGTCTGTAGCGGGCAGGGCCCGCGAACCTGTGCAGCCAGGCCAGCTGCCCCGAACTGCTCACCCGGAATCATCGCAGAGGTCCACTATGAACGTCGTGCACACCTTCTTCCTGAAGATCTTAGGGATCCAGCTCTGAGAACCGGAACGAGAAGGGCAGGGCGGGGACCTGGGTCAGACCCACGGAATGCGAAGACAGCCCCACGCGCCCCCGGGGACACCTTGAGAACTTCAGTGTCCTCCTCCCGCAGGCTCAGTCAGGAGCCCAACCCCTTTGGTCTGGGAACTCCTGGCCCAGCGCCCGCTGCATCTGACCCGGATCGGCGGGGCTGGCGCCACTCTGGAACCCGCTCACATCCAGTCCCGCGCTGTGCGATACCTGCTCCTTCTCCGGGCCCACCATGCTGCCGCCGCAGCCCAGGGGGCTCGGTGTATTTCCTCCCAGCCGCTGACCCACCCGACCAAACCGGATCCACGACTTCGCAGCCTAGCCTGGGGCGGGGAGTCCCAGGGAACACGTCACCGGAGGCGGGAAGAGGGCGGCCCGCGCTGTGGAGGAGGGACCGACTGGGCTGCCTAGCCCGGGATGGGGTCCCGTAGAGGGGACCAAAGATTCAGACACAGAGAAGAGGGGGGGGAGGGGGAAGGGTTAAGGGGGAAGGAACACAGAGACTCAGAGAGGAGTCTAGAAATGACAAAGCTAGAAATGCCAAGAGATAGAGGGTAGAAGACAGAGCCGGGAATCAGAGAGAGACAAAGAGAGACCCACCTGGAGAGAGCAAGGAGGACACAGTAAGAGTTGGGGTGTGTGTGTGTGTGTGTGTGTGTGTGTGTGTGTGTGTGTGTGTGTGCTAGAATCCTGAAAAGGAACAGGGACCTTCAGAAACAGTGACTGGGGGGGGGGAGCTTGATTCATAAAGGACAAAACCCCAAAAGTATGTTAAGTATGTTGACAAGGTGGGGTGGTGCTCAGAGAAGGGTGACACTGGTCTCTTGCCAAGTCCCTCTAGTGGGGACAGCTGGGACCTAGTAACCTGAGCCCCCAGCACCCTCCCCCTGCTGTATTTATAGCTCTGGCCTGGTCCCCTGCCCCCAGATCTGAGTTCCAGGGACAGGAGGTCATGAGGTGTTGGGGACTTCCACAGCCTCTGATTGTCACCCACTTTCACACCAAATGCCCCATCCTGGCTGTAAATTCTTCACAATCGCACCCCCCCCCAATTCTTGCATTGCAGGAGTCCTTGGGCTTCTAAATGTCCGCTGCCTCCCGGTGCCCCAGGCTCTTCAGCACTCCAGCCATAGTCTAGCCTTTGCTTGAGCTTTTGGACAGACCAAAGATAAGTCCCTGCCCCCCTCCTGGCCATGAAGACCCCTCCACTACCCAGTCCTGAGCCAGAGGAACAGGAGGGGAGGGGCAGGCAGGGGTTGACCAGAATAACTTAGGCTGAGGATAAATTTAGCCACAAGGAGGGGAGGGGACAGACCCCATTGGCCCAGCAATGGGAAGGGAGGTCCTGGAACCAGGGTCACAGCTCCAAACGGGACATCCTCAGAGAGGCATCCAAGACCTGAGAAAGATAGACAAGTAAAGAGTGGGAGAGATACAACCACCCAAGAGAGACAACCTGAAAGCCAGAACAAAACAAGGCACAGGAACCCATCAAAGACAGCCGAAGTCAGGCTTGGAAGAAATTCATCTGCTAAACGTCACCATGGGCTTCCAGGGGCCTTGGTTGCACACTTGTCTCCTTTGGGCCACAGTAGCCAGCCTGCTGTTCCCTCCAGTGGTGACCCAGGAGCTGAGAGGGGCTGGGCTGGGCCTTGGCAACTGGAACAACAATGCCGGCATTCCTGGGTCTTCAGAGGACATGTCGGCTGAGTTTGGCCACCACATCCACAGCCATGGGGGCCGTCAGGGTGAGAAGGACAGAGACCACAAGGAAGAGGATGACGATTTCTCCAGGGAATATGGCCACCGGCTCCAAGATCACAGGTACCCTGGCCACGAGGCTGGAGAGGAGAATGTCTCTGACGAGGTCTTCAGAGGGCATGTTAGACAGGCCCATGGGCACAGAGGACATGATAATAAAGATTTGGGGACCTCAGCAGAGCCTGAGGACCACTTCCCCAGACAGAGGAGTCACAGCCATGAAGATGAAGATGAGGATAGCATTGTCTCCAGTGAGAATCACCATCTTGTCCCCAGGCATGGTCACCATGGCCACGGAGGGGAAGATGATGGGGAGGAAGTGGAGAACTCTGATGATAAGCACAAGGCCCATAGTCACCAGAGCCACCAGAGCCACTCAGAGGAAGGAGATGAAGAGGGTTCAGATGAACACCATCATGCCCACAGCCATAAACATGAAGGCCACAAAGATGAAGATGATGATGATGAAGAAGATGGTGATTCCACTGAGCATGGGCACCAGGCTCACAGACACGGAGGCCATGAAGAAGAAGAAGAAGAAGAAGATGATGATGATGATGATGATGATGATGATGGCTCCCCTGAGCATGGGCACCAGGCTCACAGACACGGAGGCCATGAAGATGATGAAGATGATGATGATGATGAAGATGGTGAGTCCCCTGAGCATGGGCACCAAGTCCACAGACACCAAGGCCATGAAGATGATAAAGATGATGATGATGATGATGATGATGATGATGATGATGATGATGATGATGATGATGGCTCCCCTGAGCATGGGCACCAGGTCCATAGACACCGAGGCCATGGAGATGAAGATGATGATGATGATGATGANTGATGATGATGATGATGATGGCTCCCCTGAGCATGGGCACCAGGTCCATAGACACCGAGGCCATGGAGATGAAGATGATGATGATGATGATGATGGCTCCCCTGAGCATGGGCACCAGGTCCACAGTCACCGAGGCGATGAGAAGGAAGATGATGAGGATGACTCAGATGAAAGCTACTATCATGTCCCCAGCCGTGGCCACCAAAGCCACCAAGATGAGGAAGAGGAAGATGAGGCTGTATCCACTGAACACTGGCACCTGTCTCCTAGACATACTCACCATGGTCTTGGAAGTGAGAATCAAGAAGAGGAGGTAACAGTCAAGTTCAGCCACCATATTGCAAGCCACCAACCCCAAGGCCACAAGTCTGACAAGGAGGAGGACTTCCCAGAAGAGTATATGGCAGAAGTTCCTGGCCATCACCACCACAGAGTCTCCAGGGAGAGAGATGGGGACATTTCTGCTGAGTTTGGCCACGAGGTCCCCAGTCACAGGCCACAAGATCAAGATAAACAGATCAGCCAGGGTCACAGAGTGTTTGTCCAAGGTGACATTGGTCATCAGCCCCTGCAGCCTACAGGGGCTGGTTCTGAAGAATCAAGGAAGGAAGATGACCACAGCTCTCAAGAGGAGGACAAAGACTCAAAGCAGAGCAAAGGATCTCACAGTGAAGAGGAAGAGGAGGGTCACAGCCTCCCCAAGAGCCAGGAAGAAGAGGAAAAGGAAGAAAAAGATGAGCATGAGAGCAGAGAAGACAGGACTGAGGTTCAGACTCCAGTGAGCCATCACAGAAAGCAGGAGGAAGAGGAGGAAGAGGAGGAGATCCTGGAAGAAAACCTGCTACCCTTCACCATCATCCCAAACCCCCTGGCTGGAAGGGAGGTGGACAGAGAAGGTTCCAGCGAGGAGGAGAGCCGTGAAGTTACAGGTAAGTGACCTGGCTCTGTGGGGGTGGGGAAGGCAGAGTTGGTCAACTGGAATCACTGTGGCCCTCCTGTCCCCACAGGTCAGCACGATGCCCAGGAGTATGAGAACTACCAGCCAGGGTCCCTGTGTGGCTATTGTTCTTTCTGCAATGTATGTCCCTAGCCCAGATCTGCCTGGCATGCCCTGGGGTGCCTTGGGAGGCCTCTGAATCTGACAGTGGGGGGAGCAGCAGAATAAATGCTGAGGACTAGAAGCTGGGGTGGGGAGAAGTTAAGGCCTCCAGATGAGGGTCACCCTCAGGTCTGTGACCACTCACAGGTCGTTCCCTCAGTGAGGAGCCATTTGGGCTATCTTTAGATAGGAAACCTGGGAGGGTGGTGTGAGAAACCACCTGGAAAGAAGGGGGACTCTGATCTCAGACATGGATTCTGGGCTAGGGACTCCTCTAACCAGGCTCTTCCTGTCCCCAGAGATGTACTGAATGTGAAAGCTGTCACTGTGATGAGGAGAACATGGGGGAACACTGTGACCAGTGCCAGGTGAGACCTTCCCAGGGACTCAGCTCAGGTACCAAGATGGCTGGTCCCACTAGAGCACCCCAGCCATGAGCCTGGCTTCCAACACCCACACTGACCCGCCACCCAACCTCGGGCCTGGGTGGTGGTGACAGCTCCCTGACCAGGCTCTCTCCCTGTTCTCAGCACTGCCAATTCTGCTACCTCTGCCCGCTGGTCTGTGAAACCCTCTGCACTCCAGGTGAGAAGCAAAGGGGGAGGGGCGGGCACCTATGGAGGGGCAAAGTCTTGCAAAGTGGGGTTGGAGCCAACCTGAGGTCTGAACCAGGAAAGCTGCTGGCCCTGGCTGAATGGTAGGGTGGGGTGGGGGTGTGGCCATAGCAAAGGTCCTTGGGCAGAATCTGGCCTGAAGCTAAGATTGAGCTAGTGTTGAGGGTACTCCTAGAAGTCAGTGGGTGGGACCAAAGTAAACAAAAATCATGGGCTGGGACAGCTGGAGAGAAAGCAGGAATTAAATTAGAAAGGCACCAAACATCCTAAGTCTGCGCTTGCCCTGAGTGTTCCCCATCATGCCCCTCCTGGAGGCCCTCAAACCTCTTCTCTCTGCTCCCTCACAGGAAGCTACATCGACTATTTCTCCTCCTCCCTGTATCAGTAAGTGTGGGGCTAGGTGGGGGAATGATGCAGTTCAAGGGACTTGTTTAGAGAAAGGCTGACCCACTGTGAGCTAAAGAGCCATCCTGGGACTCTATGGTCAGGGTCATGATGGCTAAAGGACCTCTGGGCACTGGCTAACCTTCGTGTCCTCCTGTCCAGAGCCCTGGCTGACATGCTGGAGACTCCGGAGCCCTGACCTGGCCACAACTGCGGCAGATGTACCTCCCCTGGCCTGCCCACCTGACAGGAGCTCTGAATAAATGCTCCTGGAAACAGCGGTGTCCGGTGTGGGTCGTGTCCTGGCGGAGGGAGACCTCTCCTAGAGGGCCTGAGATATGAGGGCCTGACTCCTTGATTCTGAAGGTGGTTGGTTTGCGTTCTTAACATCTTGAGAACAAAAGTTAGGAGAGGTGGCACACACCTTTAATCTCAGTGCAGAGGCAGAGGCAAGCGGATCTCTGTGAGTTCGAGGCTAGCCTGGTCTACATAGTGAGTTCCAGGCCAGCCAGGACTACAAAGTGAGACCCTGTCTCAAAAAAAGGCTGGTCAACACCAGAACTTTTGAAACAGTAGGTCTTTACCCGTGATCACTGAGTAACGCCTGGGGCTAGGAGGCCAACTGAGAGTCGGGGTGGGGGACTCCCCGCTGTCCATCCCCTCCCCAAGCCACATCACCCAGCGACATAGTTGACAGAGGGATTTTCCCATGCAAACCCCCGAGCCAGAGGGGAACTGGGAACGCAGTGCTCCGTCCCTGGTCCTTGGGCACAAACACCGCCATAGCACGGGGGCGGGGAGGCCCCGGGGGACACGAGACACGGGAGGAGGGACAGGGACTCCGTTCACAGATGAGCCCCGAAGACTGGCGACCAGACGCACCGGGGGCAGGGCTGAGTGGCATGGGAAGGAGGGACGAGGCTTGTAGCAGCGAGTCTCCCCTCCCCTCCTAGCGGACGAAGAAGGAAGACTTGGGCCCCGCGACTGGGCAAGAGAAGGGGGGGCGGCCTCTCCCCGCTTGAGGCCCGAGAGCGAAGTCCGCCCCCTTCCCGCAGGTGCAGGGTGCCTGGCCCCCCGTCCGAAACGGATCAATAAATTACAAAGTAGAGAAAAGGGAAGCGGAGGGATTTCTTCCTGTCCTCTTCTTCCGATGCCCCCCTCTTAGTCCATTTCCTGTGGTTTAGTCCAGGCCCAGTCCATCTGGGAGGCGGGAACGCGCACACTGGGCTGGTGTGTATAGATAGTGCAGTCCTCAGTGAGAGCTCCCTCACGGTGGTCTCTGGCTAGACAATACTCTGCAAAGGAGGGAAAACGGCCCAGCCTTCGGGAGGGTCTTCATCCGAGTGAGAGGGAGGTCACTTGCATTGAGACCAAACAGTTCACAGAGTAGGTGGGACCCATCTGGTAGGCCATCCTGCGTTCCCACTGCACCACCCCGAACCCTAAGAATCACCTGGCAGAGTCCTCACCTGTAGGTGTCCACTAGCAGGAGTAAGTCCGGACAGAAACACCATCTGCTCGTGAACTCCCAGAAGTCTGGCCTAGAGAGAGAGCAGCCATTCAGCCTGGAAGCCCCCTATTTTCCCCAGAGAATTCCCCACTCCTTCGTACTGGAGATTGAAGGTAGGAGCCCTTGATTGTTAGTCAAATACCCTACCACTGAGTCTCGCCAGAGCCCTTCACTAGGGTAGTCTAGGCTTGGGCTCTGCCATTGAGCCACAAGGCCAGCTCTCACTGGGGAACTGTCGGTGGCGGTCCCTCCACCAACCAGCTGCGTCTTCAGCTCTTTTTACTTCTGGACGCAGAGTCTCACTAAGCAGGCCTGGCTGTCCTGAACTCACTCTTCTGTGGCCCAGGCACTGCCTAACGCTAAGTGACTGGGTAACAGGCCCGAGAGGCCAGCCCAGATCCTCCAGGGTTTCTATGAGCTCTGGCCTCAAGCCCTGGTACCCTCCAATAGACTTAGGCTTCCCCTTCAAACATCACAGCCAGCATGTGCCCTGCTCCACCATGGGTCTCTACTTCCCGGCAGCCTGAGACCCAAAGAGGGAAAGAATCCAAGTGGCCTGAAGCAAGATCATTCCCATCCTGGGAAGGAGACATGAGAATAACCCATTGCAAGGAGTGCCTGGGTGGCTGGAGCTGGTAGGGTGGAGCAGATGGAAAGTTGCCCCAAGCTGTGAAAAGGGCCGGACTGTCACATCTGAGAGTCCCTTACCTTCAGGCTGCAGTTTGCGTAGTGGGAGCCCTGGGGAGCCTAGAGCTCCTGCTGCAGCTGAGCGAAAATTGGGGGGTAGCATCTCAGCCGAGTCGGGGGTTACACCTCGGAGGTCCTTCTCTCGAAACATCTTCCTCCAGGATGGGGAGCGGCTGAAGGACTTGGCACTGTCCTAGTGTAGGATAGGAACCCAAGGTGAGGCCTAAGTTCTCATTCTACTCCTCTCATTAGCCATGCCCCTCATTTAGCTCAACCTCCAACCACAATTGGTTGGCAACACCAAGCCCCACCCCTTCATCACTGATGTAACTGGGAACCTCAGAGCTGCTGCCACACCTACCTCATCGAGCCTTCTGTCTGTGCCTAGGGAGATGAGGTTGCTAAATTCTTTCTCCAGCAGTTGCCGGGCCTAGAGAAAAAGGGAGGGAGGTTAGTGGGCCTAGGTTGGAGCAAGCAGGTGGGAGCGCCCAGCATGTCCCCTGAGCAGCATGGCTCACCTGTGCGTTCTGTGTAGGTATCTGTAAAAGCAAGGCCAGGTCGGAATAGTCGAAGGTTTCATCCAGAGCCAGCAGTGCCCCGTGCACCCCACTCTCAGTGAGATTCGTAGCGAATTCCTTCAGGCCGAGCCCAGACACCCAACCCATGACCCTCTCGTTGGACCACACCATCACGTCTGGGGATGAAAAGGAGACAGGGTTTTTCTGTGGCTTTGGAGCCTGTCCTGGAACTTGCTGTGTAGACCAGGCTGGCCTCAAACTCACAGAGATCGCCTGCCTCTGCCTCCTGAGTGCTGGGATTAAAGGCATGCACCACTACCACCAGGTTAAAAGGGACTCTTAACCGAGCACCTCCCAGAAGCTAGCCCAGTCAAATTAGCCTAATTCCATCCTCATTTCCCTTACCAGACTTGCCTTCACTGTGACTCCTCCCCTCGTCATTGGAAATGGCCAGTTAGTCCCGTGATTCTCATTTCTCTCCCTAGTCATACCCCCACATTGGTTTTACTCACTATTTGTGGGAACAACACGTCCTACTGAGCGGGTTCCCTCTTAACCAAACACTTATGCTGGCTCTACCCCCTGTGTGACAGCGCACCCCAGTAGCCAGGACCAGCCAGTCTGGCATATAACGCTATACTCATTCTCTGGCCATGCCCGCATGATGACTCTACCAACTTCTCAGTAGCTCTTGGAATTTGGCTTCCCTCCCTCTGGCCTGCCTCTTTGCCTGGCCCCCACAGGACCTCACCTCTGATCTGGGTCTGGCTCTCTTCCCTCCTCCGCTCCAGGTCCTTCCGGTCATAGTTGAGCCGTTTCAGGCACATGATACCATAATGCAGACTAACCCTGAGCAGAGGGGGAAACTGAGTCACTCAGGAGCCTTCCCTGGCCACTGTCGTTGCTCGTTGCTCTTATCTGACTCTCTCCCTCTCTCTCTCTCTGCAGAATCTATATTTAATTTTGAGACAGGGTCTCACTAGCTCCCTGAGCTGGCCTTGAACTCACTCTATAGCCCATGCCATTCTCCTGCTTTGGCCTCCCCAGTAGCAGGTCACCAGGACCTATGAATCACCTTCTTGGTTCAAGGAGCACCAAGCCAGAATTTCATAGAACTTCCCATTGGCTAAAGCCTCTCTAGGGGTGTGACTTCTTCCCCTTTGGCCGTTCCCATTGGCCAGGCAGCCCCACCTGTGAAAGCTGTCCACCATCTTGAGTTGACCTCGCAGTTCCTTCTTGTTCAGGTGGTCCAACATCCGAGCATCGACTAGCGACTCCATGAAGTAGCTTCGGTACTGGGGCAACCCAAGGCTGGGCAGCCAGTCGTTTCCCACCCACTCGTGGTTCATGTCGCCATATGCCAGGATCTGGGGCCATGGGCAGGTGAGGGAGGGGGTCAGGCCCTCTTGTCCCTTCCCATATGTATAGGGAAGGACAATATTTAGTCCCCACCCCAAGCTGGTTCTCTCCCCAGCACAAAGCAATCTGGCCTCACCCCTGGGGCCCCTGGACCAGCTCAGGGTCTCGTGTAGCCCTGGCTAGCCTTAAATTCACAGTGAAATTTGAAGATGGTCTTGAACTTTAGATCCTCCTGCCTCCACCCTCTTGAGTGACGGAGTTACAGGTGCGCACTCCCACTCCAGGTTGGTGCTGGAAACTAGAATTCTGTGTTACAGGCAAGGGCCCCACCAACTGACCCCCAGCTCTGCCAGTCTGCACCCACTCAGCCCAAACGTGAATCAGGACTCCAATGTGGCTTTCCTGCCACCCAGAGACTATCACTCCTGTGACACCCAGAAATACTAGACAAACAGTCCAGTTTGGGACAAGGCTGAGATAAACCCAAGTCTGCAGCTTCAGGGCCTGCAACAGACCACAGCCCAACCTGGAGCCTACACCCCGGGCAAGCTCAAGTCAGGCATCCGGCCTCCCTCTTCTCCAGGCCACAGTGTCCTCTCTACCTCTCACTTGCCTCATCCACCTCACAGCCACCATAACTAGCATAGCTAACACTCGCGCCACTGAACAGTGCAACCAGCCCTCTTCCCAACCCTACCGCAAACCCTAGACCGCTCTGCAGCTCCCTCCAGTTCCAGCAGTCCCATAGCCCAGTAGCTCCTGAGCAACCCACAACCATGGAAAGGCCTGTGCTCTAGGCTGGAGGTGGACAGAGGGCTTCCATTTTGTCCCCCACCAAACCACTATGAGCTAGTCCACAGCTGAGCTCCAAGCCGCAGCCTTCCCCTCCTGGGCAGGGACTTAGAATGTTCTGGCAAAGGGTGGGGCACAGGGACAAGAGAAAGACCATGCAACGTGCACAACCTGTCATGCGGGCAGCCCGCCCTGCACCCTACCTGCTCCCAGCTGATCTCCTTGGTCTCCTGACCCGTTAGTGGGAAGAGGGGGAGAGAAGGGTGGGTTAAGGGGACAGGCAAAGGAGAACAGAAGGGACAGACGATGCATGGACAGACAGAATCCTCCCAGCCCCACACCCAATAGGAATAGTGCCACCCACCGGGTCACCAGCAGGAGTCACTCACGGGTTTCGTAGCTGCTGTCAGCGACTCCATCTCCTCATGTGTCATCCACACGTTTCCTGTGGGCTGAGGGATGCTAGGTGTCATGGAATGGGAGATGACACAGGATGCAGACAGATGGTCTCTTAAGTGCCCCACTCTGACTCATTTGTTTATGTCCATTCTGTTTGGGGTCTCAAAGCCAAGGTGACAGTGGAAATAACCCTGTGTTGGGCGTCTTCCATGCTGAAGCCCTAGGAGTTGGGACCTTACACCCAGCAAGATGGCTCAGCAGATAAAGGTGCTTGCTGCCAAGTCTGGCAACACAAGTTCTGTGCCACGCATGCTCTATGGCAATTAAATGCACACAAAATAAATAAACAGATATTTAGTAAAATAATTTTGAGGCTGAATAGATGGTTCAGTGGTTGCCCTAGGTGGTGGCGCACACCTTTAATCTCAGCACTCGGGAGGCAGAGGCAGGCAGACCTCTGTGAGTCTGAGGAACAGCCTGGTCTACAGAGCTAGTTCCAGGACAGCCAGAGCTACACAGAGAAACCTTGTCTCAAAAAACTAAAAAAATAAGAAAAGAAAAATGAAAAAAAAATTTTAAAAATGTTTAAAAGAACATTTATTTATTTTATGTGTGTGCTGTGGCACTCAGTGAAGGTCTGAGGACCTTACAGTTGACTTTCCATCTTTTGCCATGTGGGTTCCAGGAACTGACTTCAGGTGGCAAGCACCTTTGCCTACTAGGTCATCTTGCAGATCATCTTTCTTTTTAGTATGAGGCAAGGTCTCGTCAAGTAGCCCAGGCTGACCTTGAACTTACTCAGTAGCCTGAGCTGGCTACTGCCTCAGACAACACAGGTACCAATAATTGTCTGCCTATTTGAGATTTCCTAGGAAAAAACTGAGTCTGGGCATGGTGAGCTGGCTCAGGAAGCCATGGATTTCTGTGAGTTCCAGACCAGCCAGACCTATAGAGGGAGATCTTGCCTCAAAAGAAAAGAAAAAAGAAAACTATGGATTTGGGGGTGGTCCCTTGGAAGTGGTGAAATCCACAGGAAGGGAATCTTGGGGGCGGGTGGAACAAGTCAATAGGTCCCTGAAAGAGATGTTGCCTGAGGACACACCCATGTGGAATAAAGCCAATGGGCCTAGGATTGGAGGCTGGCGAGGGATGAGGTTGAGCAGGAGGGCGTGGATTTGCAGGCACTCACAGTGCGAGAGGAGGCAGGTGCAGAGGGTGACGTGAGTGACACCATCTCCTGAATGGCAAGGCGCAGCTTGAGCCTGTGCAGGGGATTGCTGATGCCGATTTCCCGCTGGATCTCCGTGTCTGACAGGTTGGCCATGATGGCACCGCTTTTGACATTGGCCCGACAGGCAGCCACGTACCACGCAGGCATGCCCACCCAGAGCTGAGGCCATAGGAAGGCAAGAATGTGGAGGAGTCAGCAGAGAGAGAGACAGATGGAGAAGGTTTGCAGGCAAAGACACAGAAGCGGTAAGACAGAGACACGTGGGAGAAGAGAGGCAGAAGACAGGAAGACGAGGGATGAATAGAGACAGATGGAAAGACAGACACGAAGACAGGCAGTGGGCAGACACCAGGAGAGACCCAAAGAGACAGAGAGGGCAAGGGTGTAAGGAAAAGGAAGTAGCTTTCCTTAGAGTCTCAGGCCTGACCTCCCCACCCACCCCACTTCTGGGTTTCTCTAGAGCAGAATCAACCAGCCCTGGATAGCAGGACTGTCAGAGGGCCAAAGATAAAGGCCTGGTACAGTGGCTCAGGCTTGTAATCACAGCACTCAAGAGGCTGAGGCAGAAGGATTGCCACGAGTTTGAGCGTCCCCAGGGCTACAGAGTGAAAACCTGAGTTAATTACAGAAAAACAAAGCAAAGCAAAACAAAACAACAACAACAACAACAAAAAAACCCTGAAAGGGGGGATTGATTAGTAATTCTACACAAAGGGTTATTTCAAAGTATGACAAAGTACCTCCAGCCAGGAGACCACGGTGGGGCCATCCCAGGCAGCAAAAGGCAGGCCCTGGCGACAGGCCTCTTCCAGAAGCTCGTGCCTAGCAGAGAAGGTAGGCAGGAGCTGTGAATCCTTCTCATGGATCTCTCACACAGGCACACAGCGAAAGCGTGGACTCTCACACAGGCACACAGTGAAAACATCTTTGTAAGGCGTCAGGTGTGACTCTCCTTAAACCCACCTTCCCTGCCCAGACAACAAATCAGGAAAGCTGGGAAGCATGTTCAGGATCATTCAATCTCAGCAGTATCCACGCCCACCCCAAACCCACTCACTTCCTCTTGTTCCTCCTGTCCTTATCTCCTGGGCCAGTCAGTTTGGACAGCCCCAGAGGGTCAGTGGCCAGTGTTTCATCAGAGGGTGTCCCAGCTGGAGGCAAGGAAGCTCAAAGTCAGTGATGGGTCAGGGGGTGTCAGGAGGATGTGCTAGCTCAGGCTGCACATCCCCGACACTGGAGAGACAGTCCGGTGGGAACCAGCTCAAGGCCGTCCTATACTACAAAGCACAGACCAGGCCAGTCAGGGTGACAGGGCTTGGCTGCTGCTGCTGCACGCCTTCCTTTGATTCCATCTCTCGGGAGGCAGAAGGAGGGGCTCTGTAGACTCAAGTCTAGCCTGGTCTACATAGAGCATTCTAGGACAGCCAGGGCTACATAAGAAAAGTGGAAGGAGAGAACTGACTTCATAAGACTGTCCTCCAACCTCCATATATATATCCAGAACATACGGAGAATGATAATACAATTTTTAATTAAAAAAAAAAAAGCAGGGATCACGGCGGTGGTGGCGCCCACCTTTAATCCCAGCACTTGGGAGGTAGAGGCCAGTTTGATCTACAGAACAAATTCCAGGACAGTCAGGGCTGTTACAGAGAGAAACCCTGTCTCGAAAAAGAAAAAAGCAGGGGATATAGCTTGAAGGCAGAGTACTTGCCTAGCATGCATAAGGACCTAGATTCAATTTCCAGTTCAATTTCCCAGAAAAAAGAAAAAAAGTATTACCAAAACAAAGAGAGAAGTTAATTTCTAGCAATGAGAAGGTGGGCAGGAGAGGAAGGCAGGGAGGGAGAAGAGGAAGGTTGGCATTACAATACTTACCCAGAGAAACACTTTCCCGGCCTGGGGGTCCCATCCGACCCTTCTCTTTCTTGCCAAAGAGCCGACCTATGGATGACTTGATGCTCTTCTTCTTGGGGGCTTTGTGGAGGGAATCTGGGGTGCCCTCACTAGAGAGAAAGGAGAGCCTGGGATGGACACCATCCCCCCAAGTCTTTGTCCCATCCCCATTCTCAACCCATATCCCTACTGACCTTCCCCGGGGAGGAGCCCCATCTTCTAGGGACCCAGCCTGCAGTGCCAAAGCCTGGGTCATCCTCTCAAGACGGGCAGAGCGGGGAGTAGGTGGTGGAGTGTCTCCAGGAATGGCTGGGCCCTCCCCTCGTGGAGCACCAGCTTCCTCCTTGGAGACATGGTTCTGGGGACAGACAGATGCAGGATTAGCTTGGGGATTTGAGAAGGTGTCTAAGTTCTCCCTTGCCTGGGCACTGACTTGAAGGTAGGGTAGCCTAGGTCAAATGGAGGTGTAAAGACAGTGACCATGGTGCCCTGGAACTGGAGAAGCCTATATAGGAAGCAGCTTTGCAATAGATGACAGATGTGGAATAGGGGTGGCCTCAAAGCTAAGGGGAGCTGGGTGGTGGCAACGCACACCTTTAATCCCAGCACTCAGGAAGCAAAGACAGGTGAGTTTGAGGCCAGCCTGGTCTAAAGAGCAAGTTCCAAGACAGCCAGAGAAACACAGAGAAAGCCTGTCTTGAAAAAACAAAACAAACAAAACCTAAACATAGCACATAAAACAAGTCAAGGTAGGATCACTGAGAAGGATCCGTGGGTAAAGAACTTGCTACCAAGCCTGGTGACCTGAGCCCACTCACCAAGATGCACATGTTAGGAGAGACCCAAGTGCTACAAATTGTCCTGACCTCCACGAGGAGTACTAAGGCATGCTCACATCTGCACACACACACACACACACACAGTTTCCAGAAATCAGCCTTCCTTTTGTCCTTTGGGACTTTAGGCTACGCATGCTTCTGGAATCCACTGTGCAAAGGCTCTGGTAGCTATTTGTGGGAAGTTCTTTTTCTGACCTCTCCTACCTACACTGAGCTGGGTGGGATGACAGAGAATACTCACGGTCTTCTCGGTTCCCTCCCGGGCAGGACTCGGGGGTGCCAGACGAGGGGTGGAATGGCCAGAGCTGGGAGGTGAGGGGCTGGCGAGGGTGGAGGTGGTGAGGGAGGGCGGCAGTGAGCAGCTGCTGCGGTACCGGCCCAGTGAGTCAAGACCAGAACTGGACACCCGGCTCTCCAACTCTTCTGCACGCTGCTCTGTAGTCTCTTTCTCTTCCTGGATTAGCCTGGGAAGGGAGAAAGAAGACTGGGTGTAGGGTAGAGGGGTGAGGAGACACAAATCCCAAGTGGCCAGAAAGTCTACAGAGGGGAGGAGGGAGTGACTCAGAACCGTGAAGTGACTTAGATTGTTTTAGTGGACATAGTTGCAGGGGCTCAAGGGGGAGGCAAGAAATCCTGAGAGTCTCAATAAATTACTGAAGGATTTGGGCTGAAGAGTTGTGATTTCTATCAATTAGAAGAGGTTACAGTAAAGTCATAAAAAGGCTTAGGAGTGTGACTCAGAGGTAGAGCATCTGCCTAGAATCCCCCAGTGAGGGGCTGGGGTGTGGCTCAGAGGTAGAACCCCTGCCTAGAATCCCCCAGTGAGGGGCTGGAGTGTGGCTCAGAGGTAGAGCATC
>JAQHUG010000756.1:92090-144398 GCA_028555095.1 Dicrostonyx torquatus | reverse complement strand
GAGACAGGGTTTCTCTGTGTATCTCTGGCTGTCCTGAAACTTGCTTTGTAGGCCGGACTGGCCTCAAACTCAGAGAGATCCACCTGCCTCTGTCCCTCCTCCCCGAGTGTGGAATTAAAGGCATGTGCCACCAAAGCCTGGCTTCAATCTTTCTTTCTTTTTTTTTTTATTTCCTAGCTCTCTTCCTTCCTTCCTTCCTTCCTTCCTTCCTTCCTTCCTTCCTTCCTCCCTTCCTTCCTTCCTTTCTCTTTCTTTCCCTTTCTTCTTTATTTGCTTTTCCATCTTAGGGATGGCACTGAGGGCCTGCAGATGCTAAGTAAATGGTCTACCAAGGGACCTACACTCCCAGCCCCAGCTGAGGTTCTGGATCGCTGTGTGAGGGTAGGATCTGTGGGTGGGTTTGCTATTGTTGGGACCGTATATTGAGATTCCTGCCATATCAGGAGGTTCTAGGACATAGTTGTATGGAGCTGTGACTGTCTTGAAGATTTCTCCTGCCCTGAGCTGAAGGTTGGTACTTTGCTCCCATTCCCGTGTGAATGCTGGCTCAGGGACACTGACGCAGATAACAGGTGGTTCCTGGGTGTGGAATATTGTCTGGGAGAACCACTTGATGGAAATGGAAAAGCAGTCAGGCTTAGATTAGAGAAAGGGATGGAGCAGACTCTAGGGAGCATCAGGGGCTGTGGGGACAAACTGGGCAAGACACAGCATACTTGGCTTGGGGCTCACTTGATCTCCTTGTTGATGGCTTCCAACTGCTCTTGAAGCATGATGGCCAGTGTCTGCACGTCAGCTTGCCCACTGGGGGACAGCAGCTCCGCCCCGAACATCCCCTCGGCCTCCTCCTCATCCGAGCCATCTAGCTCTCCAGGAAATGGAGGTGGGATAGACCCGGCAGGGGCAGATCGGTCCCAGTCCTGTCCCTGTGGATGAGGACTGAGATTGACATCTGGCTTTTCCCACATTCCTGACCCTACCTGCACCCCACGCTTCTTCTCTAGACCCTTCCTTTTTTTGCAGTATGGTGGTGGAGCCAGGGTGTCAGCCACGCCCAGCTTCAGTTAACCTATCTCCTAGCTCCTCTCTTGACAGGTCTTTCTCGGACCTAAGAGATGGCTCAATGGGTAAAATCCCTGTTGCACAAGTCTGGTGACCCAAGTTCAATCTTCAGATCCCACGTGAAGGTGGAAGGAATGGGACGAGTCCACAGAGACATCCTTTGACCTCCACAGGCATTGTGTGGCATGCATGCCCCAATAATGAGTTGTCTTGTTGTTGCTTTGTGTATGCATTGTTTTTCCAACGCAGGGTTTCTCTGTTGTAGCCCTTGATGTCCTGGAACTTCCTCTGTAAACCAGGCTGGCCTCAAACTCACAGATCTCTGACTGTCTTGAGTCCTGGGGTTAAAGACATATACCTCTTCTTTTTTAAAAAAAAATTATTTATTTAGCCGGGCAGCAGTGGCACACACCTTTAATTCCAGCACTCGGGAGGCAGAGGCAGGTGGTTCTCTGTGAGTTCAAGACCAGCCTGGTCTACAGAGTGAGTTCCAGGACAGGCTCCAAAGCTACAGAGAAACCCTGTCTCTAAAAACAAAACAAATATATATATAATGTATGCAAGTGTTTTGCTGCTTGCATGTATATATGTGCACCATGCGCATGCCTCACTCCCACAGAAGCCAGAAGAGGGCAGAGGATCACCCGAATGGAAGTTACAGATGTCACCATGAGGATGAACTTGAGACCTCTGGTAGGGAAGTAGGCATTCTTAACCCCTTTCCATCTCTGTGACCTTCCTTCTTCGTCTTCATGTGTACCTATGCAGAAGCTGCAGCCCCATATCATTGGTCACATGATTCTTCTGAATCTCTGTTTCCTTTTTAACATACTTATTGTTTCGTGGGTGGTGGGTAGGTGTGCGTGTGTCATGGTGTGCATGCAGGTGACAGAGGACAGCTTTGGGGAGTCAGGTCTATCCTTCCACCATGTTAGGCCTGGCCTTGAACTTAGACCGAGGCTAAGCAGCAAACACCAGGACCTACTGAGCCATCTTGCTGGCTCCACCTTACTTCTTTTTCTGTTGCTGTTTGTTTGTTTGTTTTAGACAGGGTCTCATTGTGTTAACCTTGTTGGCCTGGAACACACAGAGACCCACCTGCCCAAGAGTCCTGAGTGCTGGGATTAAAGGCCCAGAAGGCCCAGCCCTACCTTATATTTTGAGACATAGTCTCTCACTAAACCTGGAGCTCCCTATCGAGGCTGGCTGACCACAGGCTTCAAAGATCCTCCTGTCTACACCTCCCCAGAGCTGAGACGACAGGCACACTCCACCGCATCGGGCTCGTTACATGCATGCTGAAGCCTGAGAAGTCAGTGTTGGTGTGTACATGTGCTTCTCCGCATCCTGAGTCTCTTAGTGGCTCACCTAACTGTCCCGAAGCCATGCCTATACCCATGACTGCCTCTTCTTCCCGATTCCCCACACCAGCCAGCTTCCTCTCTTCACCCGGCCTCACCCCCCTGGCTTCTCCACTCTTCCCTCATCCATATGCTCACCATGTAAATCACAGGAGGAGATGCGATGTGCGGGCGGTACCCGGTGGTATTGGAGGCCAAGAGAGAAGGCAGTGAGTCAGAGGGACACACCCTTCATCCCAGCATCCTCCCTGAGCTGCCCGGATCCAGCTGCCGCCCAGCACTGCCCACTGTCCCTCAGTCCAGGCCCCACATCCTCCCTGAGCTGCCCAGATCCTGCTGTCCCCCAGCACTGCCCACACTGTCCCCTCAGTCCAGGCCCAACATCTTCCCTGAGCTGCCTGGATCCAGCTGCCCCTCAGCATTGCCCACACTCTCCCCTCAGTCCAGGCCTGAGAGGGGGCTGCTGACCTTGGAAGACTCATCCTTGGCCCCTGACCAGCGTCCCCTCTTGCCTGCCCGGCCACTGGCAGCTCCATAAGGATCCAGGGGGGCACCAGAAGGTAAAGTTGGTGCCTGGGAGTAACGGAGCTCCAGGGCACTGCCAGGGAGAGACCTGTGAATATAAGAATGGTAGTTAAGAACCCAGGGGCCAGAAATGAGATAGAGGGCTGGGGGTAGCAATAATTGGACTTAGTAGGTTATTTTAAAATGAGATTGGGCTGGGCAGTGGTGGCACATCCATTTAATCCCAGCACTCAGGAGGCAGAGGCAGGTGGATCTCTGTGAGTTCTAGGCCAGCCTGGTCTACAGAGCAAATTCCAGGTCAGCCAGGACTACACAGAGAAATCCTGTCTGGAAAAACAAAAACAAAAACAAAAAAAAAAGGAAGAAAAGAGAGAGAGAGAGAGGAAATTAGGAATGAGACATTTAGGGGAGAATTGGGAGTGTATATGACCAAGACATATGTCTGAACTTGTCAAAGGATGGATTTTATTTTATTTTTATTTTTTTGGTTTTTTTCGAGACAGGGTTTCTCTGTGGCTTTGGAGCCTGCGCTGGAACTAGCTCTTGGTCTCAAACTCACAAAGATCCACCTGCCTCTGCCTCCCAAGTGCTGGGATTAAAGGCATGTGCCACCATTGCCCGGCAAAGGATGGATTTTAAAATATTATTCTTTGTTTGCTTTTTCTTTTTTTTTTTTAAAGAATTTTTTAAGGCTGAGCAGTGGTGGTGCATGCCTTTAATCCCAGCACTCGGGAGGCAGAGGCAGGTGGATCTCTGTGAGTTCAAGGCCAGCCTTGCCTACAGTACAAGCTCCAGGACAGGCTCCAAAGCTACAGAGAAACCCTGTCTTTTAAAAAATTATTTATTAATCATGTATACAGTGCTCGCCAGAAAAGGGCACCAGATCTGATTACAGATGGTTGTGAGCCACCTTGTGGTTGCTGGGAATTGATCGCTGAAAGAACAGTCAGTGCTCTTAACCTCTGAGCCATCTCCCCAGCCAGTTTGTTTGTTTCAAGACAGGGTCTTCTATGTAGCTCTGGTTGTCCCGGAGCTCAAGGGATTCACTATCTTTGCCTCCCTAATGCTGGGATTAAAGTTGTGAGCCACCACCACCCAGCTTAAATATTTTTAAATAAACAAAATTGATGAAGCTGGACCTGGAAGTATAAGCTTACAGTCTCAACTACTTGGGAGGCTATGGCATAAGAATCACAGGTTCAAAGCCAGCCCAGGCAAGTTAGTGAGATCCTATCTCAAAAGGAAAGTAAAAAGAGGCTGGAGATGTACAGGGTACAGCTTAGAATCCCCCACTGAGGGGGTGTGGTGTGGTCAGAGGTCACTACCCTGCCTAGAATCCCCCAGCGAGGGAGTAGGGTGTGGCTTGGTGACAGCACACGTGAGGCCCTGGGTTTTGATCCCCAGTACTATAAAAATTAAAAATAAGAGATGAGCAGCTGAGAGTAAGGAGTGGAGATGAAAGGATGAACTTGACTACGGGGGCTCTCTAGAGAAAGGACAGGCGGGCTTTTGTCACCTGGAGTAGGAGGAGGGTGGCCTTCCCCGTAGCTGGTCAATCTCCATCTGCATTCGTTCCATCTCGGCCAAGAGCTGCTCCTATGGAGAGGAGGCAGGCAGAGCTATCAGGTGAGATTCTGGTGCTCTGAGAAGAGGCTGCTCAATAGCTTCCCCACCAAGTCCCAGGCTCCCACCTTGTTCAGCAGTAGCTCGTCTTGAAGCTTCTTCATGTTAGCAATCTCCTCACTCAGTGAGTTCTGTGGGGACAGGGATGAAATGGCAGGGCAAGGCCGGGATGAAGGGGTTGTGACCTAGCAAAATTCTGTTCTTGGAATGTTCAAGAAAAATTATGCCTTCAGTCAGAGTTTGTGTGTAGGGAGATGTCAGATGACAGATCTGAGGAAGATGTATGGGCCCCAGAATGGCAGCTAGAGACACCCTGGTGTCAAAGGCCTAGGACGGGTGGGGAGCGCACCTTCTCCTCCAGCGCACCCATGCGCTCCTTGAGGTGGAGCTGCAAGCGTTCATTGGACTCGCTCAGCAGCTTGTCCACTGTCTCCGACAGCCGTTTATTATGGTCGTCGTTCATCTTCTCCCTCTGCCGGGCCTGAGCAAGGGACAGGGCAGAGACTGTCAAGCGGTTCTTTCCCATATCATAGCCCTTCCCCACGCCCTCCTCCTCTCATCCTGTCTCCCACCTAGCCTGGCCCCATCCAAGCTCACTCCTAACCCCCCCCTCATTCCAACCAATGACTCTAACTCCGCAGCTCAGCCCCGCCCACTGTCCTGCTCCTCTGTTAAGCCCCCCCTTCATGTAAATCTCACCCAGCCCCGCCCCCTTGGTTTAGTACTTCCTGAGTGTTACCCTCACTACACCCCATCTCCCATCTGTATCCCACGCAACCAGGTACTCAGCTAAACACAACCCCTGGAACCCAACCGCAGCTCCTTCATCTAAGTTCCTGTCCTCATTCTCAGGTTCGCTCTCTTTTTTAAGTCCTGCTCTCACATAAGTTCCACCTAACCCATTCCCTCCGCTAAATCTCACCCAGTCTCATCCCCTCATCTAAGCCTCATACCCCCACCTAGCGCCTTCATGTAAGCCCCAGAAGCTCTGCCTTTCATTTAAGTCCTGCTAATGATGTGAGTCCCTACTAGCTCACCGTCTCTTGCCCCAGGCTGGCTCATCTACCACTCCCCCCACACACACACGCTTCCAAATCCTGCTTCTTACGCAAACCCCTCCCCTGATATAAGCCTAGGCTTTCATCTAAACCATATCCCTCAAGTCCTCAGGTAAATCCTACCAGGCCACACCCTCAGATAAGCCCCGCCCCCACCTCACAGCGAGCTGCATTGGTTCTCTTGGCCCCCTTACCCGCTGCAGCTCCTGGTTCTTCTCCTCCAGCTGTGCCTCCAGCTGCCGAAGCCGCTCTTCAAAGTTCCCATGGCGTTCTTCAGCCTAGGGGACAGGACCCGTGGAGTCTGACTTGACTCCACCAAGATCCCTTGGAGTCCCTCCCCTGAACCCCTGGCCCCGCCCCTGCCAGGCTGTCACCTTGTTCAAAGCAGCTACACGCTGAGCCAGTTGAGCCTCTATCTCTGGCAAGGTCTCAGCCTTCTGCAGGGTCTGCTGGAGCTTCTGTTTGGCGTCGTCCAGCCACTCGGCCAGCTGACGGCTCTTCTCTTCACTCTAAGAGAGAAAAAGGCAGAAATGCCGAGCGGCTCATTTACCCAGACACAGCATCCTCCCATGGTCTCTTGCTGGTGGGCTCTCACCTGTCGGTACAGCGACTCTTTGCTGGCCAACTCATTCTCCAGTTTGTCGTTGGCATCATGTAGAGACGTGGCCTCACGCTGCGCACTCAGATAGCGCTTCTCCAGCGTTGTGATGCGCTCTTCCATATCCTCCCGCTGAGCCAGGGCCTAAAGACAGTGTGAGGAGATGTGTGGACTACAACTCCCAGAAAGGCTGTGGTAGCAGAGGCTGAGACAAGGCATGGCAAGGGTTTATGGAAAATAAGCTCCTTGCCCCATTGTGCATCATAGCTTTTAAGACAGTCTGGCTTAGATCCTCCCATAAAGATGATGAAAAGCTCAAGGCCTTGTAGTGTCACCTTCAGGTAACCTCAACAAGTAGGAGGCAAGAGGACTTTGAGTGGGAGGTCAGTCAAGTTCAAGGCCTGCCTGGAATACATAGGGTGACCCTAACTGATAAACAAGTAAAAGGCCAAAGACCTCAAGCCCACTTCAGTGTAACACTCTTAGAATCACAGAGTACTTGCTGGTATCTCTCTGGACAGTTCACGCCCACTCTCAAAGAGGCTAGCACAAGCTTAGACTCCCTGAAAAGATGTGCAAGGATCAGGGGGAGATAGGCCTGCCTGGGGCTGGTGCAAGGAAACAGCTCTGCTAAGGAGAAATAAAAAAATCCATGTTTTCATTCACTGTCGTCAAGTATCCAGACCAGCAGAGCCTAGCACACAGACATCTGAGACAGAAGGCCGTGACTGCACAGCCAAACTGGGCAAGTTACCCTTTCAAAAAGAAAAACAGTGAAAGGGATGGAGCTTGACTGTAAAGCTACCGCCCAGTATCCCTCCTGAGAGGCTGGGATGACTCAGAAGAAAGTACCTGCCAATAAGAAACTGGGACCATGGCTCAGAAGTAGATAGATCCTGGGCCTAGGGGATGTGATATCCTGGGTTCTGTCACCATGGAAACACAGTAAAAAGGTGCTAAGGGCCACACTGCCACACGCAAACACTAAGATCAGTCCCACTGTGCAGCTGAGGAGACTCAGGTCCCATCACCCTCAAACTCAGCTATTCTCTAAGGGTTGGGAGAAGGCCAGGACAGGGGGACAGAGAACGGCTCTCCAGGGGCTCCGCCTCACCTCCTTGAGGTCTCGTTGCAGCTTGGAGTTAGCTTCCTCGGCCTTACCCAGCTCGCGGTGAGCAGTGCCCAGCTCCTCCTCCAGCTGGCTCATCTGACGGCACAGCACCGCCAGGCGCTCCCGCAGCTGGCACACCTCTGCACGCTGCCGCTCCAGGGCCTCCTCCAGCTCTGCCGTGCGCCGGCTGGAGTCTCCAACAGGACCCAGGCCATTGGCAAGGGTCTGGAGAGAGAGAGGAAGGAAGAGAACCCAAAGTGCAGAGCAGGGTTGGTCAGCTACCACAGGGCAGGGTATGGGAAGGAGAACCAGAGACAGGTAAGGACCTTATAGACCAAAGTTCAAAAGGGTCTGTCACTGATGGTCAAAGAAGTTAGCTAGGTGACCAGTAAAGCTATTAGGGGTTCAGGTGTCATTGGGTCAAACATTAAAGAGAGACCATCAGGAGCTGATGAAATAGTTCAGCCACCAAGCCTCCAGGACTCACATTATGAGAGGAGAGAACAGCTACTGTAAGCTGTCCTATGACCTCCCCGTGCACACAGACGACACCTCTGCATTATCACAGGCAAATTAATAAGAACTTTGAAAAATAGCTAAATGCTCATTACAGACTCAGGGAGGCCCTGGGCATAGTGCTGTTGGCTTGTACTTCAGTGACTTGAGAGGCTGAGAAGGAAGGATCTTGAGCTGGCTGTCAACATGAGCTGTAGTGTGAGACCCAAACTCACAAAAAGTAAAAAGCTAGCTAAGGATGTGATTCAGAAATAAAGCCCCTGCCTAGAATCCCTTAGTGAGGGGCTGGAGATGTTGCTCAGTGGAAGAGCCCCTACCTAGAATCCTCCAAGAAGGAGTGCGTGCCGAGGTAGAGCATTTGCCAAGATTATGAGACCCTAGATTCCAACCTCAGCAAATCAATCAATGTTGAGTGGAAGTCACAGGGAGGGGACTTACACCTCTCACCTGTCCATCCCCATCCTTGCCTGGCTCCTCCAGCCCTGACCGCCTTCTAGATAGTTGATCTCGAAGGTTCAGAGTCTAGAAGAGCCAAAACACCAGAGCACACTGAGATCCTCCTTATGTGGGTGTCTTTCTGTGATCCAACCCCATTGGCTCTTTTCTTTTGGAACACAACCAATCAGTTTCTTAGTCCTCCGCCGAGACCTGGCCCCTCCCCTTCTCTGCCACGCCCCCTACCTCCTGATTGCTGAGCTCCAGCTCCTCCTCCAACACTGCCACTCTCTCTAGCGCCATCCGCAATCTTTCCCGGACCTGGGGAGGGGTGTGAGACCTGTTCAGACCACGTAGAGCCTGGTGCTGTAGGTCTGTCCTTTCAGCTACTCAGGAGGCTGAGGCAGAAGGATCCCTAGTGCAAGGTCTCAATCTGGGTCTGGCGAACTTGTCCCTTAACACCCTACGGAAGGAAGGTCTGAAGCCACTGTGAGTATGGGGTGTCAGGTATCAGGCAGGCTATCTCCTTGATATTCACTACTCTCTTCTTATTTTTTAGACAATATAAACTTGTAAGGCCTGGAACTCTCCGTGTAGACCAGGCAAGCCTCAAATTCATAGAGAGCTATCTGCCTCTGCCTTCTGAGTGCTGGGATTAGATAGTACATATTTCTTTTTAATCAAGTCATGTTCCAATCCAACACAGTAATGTTTTCTCAGGTGTGAATATCTCCAACCAATAATAGCCAACTCTTTTCTCTTTCCCACTTAGTTTAGTTGAGGTCAACCCCGTGTTTTCTTCAT
This sequence comes from Dicrostonyx torquatus, assembly GCA_028555095.1. Lineage (NCBI taxonomy): Eukaryota > Metazoa > Chordata > Mammalia > Rodentia > Cricetidae > Dicrostonyx > Dicrostonyx torquatus. The sequence goes on along the minus strand of JAQHUG010000756.1, from coordinate 135,305 downwards.
TTTCCGACTCGCCTACCTTCTCATCCAGGGCCTTGTGGTGCTCAAAGAGGGACTTTAGAGCCTTGAGCACCTCCACCTCAGAGGAGACGCCCCCAGGGGACTGGGCCTGCCGCTTCACCACAGTCATTCTCAGGGAACGCTCGTGCCTGGACACCAGGCACTCGAGGTGTTCTAAAAGTAGCTGGAAGGATAGGACATGGCGTCAAGGAAAAGACGCAAGGGAGAAGAGGCAGGGTCAAGGCAAGGGGTGACACGTTGGTAGTGCACAGGGAAGAAGATATAGGAGCATGCAGAGGTGAGGAGAAGAGAGGGATAGCAGAGGTGGAGCTGAGAAGGGGATGATATCAGCAGAAAGGTCAGGTCAGAGAAAAAAGGAGGGGAGCACGGGAAGGAAATGATTCAGGAAACCGGGAACAAGATAGAAAACTAGATTCTGGAAAAAGACATGTTGGTCGTCACCACCCTATGCCCCATCCAGCTTAGACCCCCATCTCCAAAAGCCCTCACCCGGGTATTGTTACGCTCCGCCTTCAGCTCTGCGATCTCTTCTTCTCTTTCCAGAAGCTGTTCCCGACATAAGTTGAGCTCCTTCGTCAGAGCCGCAAACTCCTGTCCAGACGTGGGTAGAATCAGATGGCTGACTCAATTGTTTTCCTATTTTCTCTCTTTGCAAGAATTTGAAAGCTCCGCCCCTCCTGGCTAGGCCCCGCCTCCTCCAGCCACTCAAGAGTGACCCTTGCTAAGTCCTGCTCCTCTAGCAGTTCACACTTCGCCCCTCTGGGCGGAACTCTTCTCCCTGTTGTTGCTCTGGACCTATGGGTCCTAATTAGGTCACACCTCCTCGCTCAGACCCCCCTCTTCCATCCATGCCACGCCCATCTCGATGATGAGGCACACCCACCAAAGGTAAGCTAATTTCATATTCCTCCTTACCAGAAACGGCTGGCACCACCCCTCCTAGGCTACCATCTTTTCCCAGCTAAACTTTCTAGAGGTCCCGCCTTCCTAGTAAACCCTACTCTTACACTTATTTCTCAGGTCCTGCCTGCCTCCTGCTGAGCCCCACGGCTTTTTGAGACTCAGGCCCCGCCCTTCCTCTATAGTCCCCGCCTCTCATCCAGGCTCCGCCTTTCTCAAGCTCTGCCCTCCCACCAAGTCCTACCCATCTTTGCCACTCAGGTCCCGCATCCTCAGCAAATCCTACGGCTCAGGCCCCGCCCTTTCTATATAAGCCTCGCCCGGCTCGCAGCTAAGACCCGCCCATCCCATACTCCCTTCCCATGGCCCCGTCCATCCAGGACAGCCCTTGCCTCTAGGCTCCGCCCCCTACGGCCCCGCCCAACCTGAGGCAGAGCGATGCTGAGCTGCCGCTGCAGGGAATCCTTCTCGTGGCCGAGCTCACGCAGCCGCAGTTGCGCCGTCGCCAGCCCATCCTGCGCCTCTCGCAGCGTCTCCAGAAGGCGCTCGCGCTCCGTGAGCATCGTGACCATGAGGCGCTCCAGCTCGCCGCCTGCCTCGTCCGGGCCCAGCGCCGAGCCCCGGCGGCCATCCTCGCTGATGGTGGGCATCACCTCGCACATCATGGCGGCGGTGCCGGCCTGCGAGTGCGCAGAGGGGGCAGACTAGCCTTTTCAGGGCGCAGGCAGAGAACTGAGGCGCTGCTAGTTTGGTACTCCGTGGGGCCCCAATCCAGGCATTGCACAAGGGGCAACTGAGGTCAGTCAAACTGATCATGACATGGGGGAAAATGAGGTACAGCCACGTGGTGGGGAGGCAGGGAAACTTAGTGCTGGCCGCCAAGAGCGGGAAACAGGGGCCTGTCCTTTGTAATCATGGCATAGATAAACTGGGAATCCATTGCTCTTAGATAAACAGCGGGGACTTCATAGGTAAAAGCATTTTGGGACGTTGAGACTTGGCTCCGCCAGACACTGGTAGCAAACCAAAGCCTGGCCACTCGAGAACTGAATAAAGCTAGGAGACTAGTCACTGGCTGAGTGAGTTAAAACTACCTTTTGCCTGTTGTGGCTCCGCTTTGAATCCTTAACCCGCACCATAGATGAGGAAACTGAGGCCCAAGCCAGAACCACGCCTTGAAAAAGTCACGGGACTTCGGATACTGAATTAGGTCGCTAGGCAGTGATGTGGTGCCCGTGTCTCTCTATGACCTAAGGACCAACACTGCACTTGTGAGAATAAGAGTAAAAAAAAGAAAAGCACGAGAGCTGGAGTCATAGCTCAGCGTAAAGCACATGCTTGGCTCAACGTGAAGCTCTGGGTTGAATCCCCAATACCAATAAAATAAAATATCCATTTATTAAGCCAGGCAAGATAGTGTATGCCTGTAATCCCAGTAGTTGGGAAGAGGAGTCAAAAGGATCAGGAGTTCAAAGTCATTCTCAGTTATTTTGGGGAATTTCGGATCAGCAGGGGTTACATGAGACACTTTCTCATAAAACAAAAACAAAGGAAAAATGCCTAGCATGAAGCAGGGTCGAGTCATTTGCCTCAAGTCACGGGTGTCTAGGCCCCCTACAGCCCGTCGACCCTAAATCTAGGGGTCTGCGACTCCAACAGTCTCCTTCCCGGACCCCTCTTTATTCCTAGTGGGTCTAGATCGCTTGAAAGAGCCATAAAATCTAAGATGTTGGACTCTTCTCCGCCCATTTAGGATCTAGGTGTCCTGGGATGCTCCTCCAGCCCCGCCCTCATGAGGCGTTAACCAAGAAGAGTATGGGAGGGGGAAGAGGCGGGGTTTATAGGGCCGAAAGGCGGGACTCGGGCCCTCCTGGCAAAGGGCGGGGCGGAGATGTAGTGAGGGCCAGTGAACTTCTCCCTGGAACTCTTCAGGTCCAACAGGTCCATCTGGCCAGGCCGAAAGCAGGAGGGACTTTCACTCCTTCCCCAGTCCACGCAGCGGCCTAACCGGTTTGAGATTGGATACTTCCCAGCTCCACCCAAATGAGAACTGTGACCAAAGCCTAGAGCTAGGTCCTTGGGTTCTTGTGAGAGGAAGAAGAGGGCTGAAGGCTCTGCAGTACAGCAAAGGATGCTACTGAGTCCTGAGATCCCCTTTGTCTTTAAATGGTAGGTCGTGAAACTCTACGCCTCCCAGAAACTGAGTTCAAGAAAACGTTTCTGAGAGAGAAGGCCAGCTTTAGGCAAGACCCCAACATGGGGAGCTTAAAGCCACAACTGGGTCAGAACATACAGCCTGGGGTGACTTAGGTCACAACTGGATCAGAACATACAGCCTGGGGTGACTTAGGTCACAACTGGGTCAGGACATACAGCCTGGGGTGACTTAGGTTGCTGTAGACCTCAGATTCACTGAACAAGAAAGTGGGTACTTGTGCTGGAAAGAAGATTGAGAGCACTGTCTGCTCTCCCAGAGGACCCATAAGGCAACTCACACCTATATGTAACTCCAATTTCACAACTTCTGACGTCCCCATACAGACACGTGAAGGTAAAACACCAGTGCACATAAAATTGAAATAAATCATTAAAAGAAAGAAAGTGGACAATCAATGTCCTCAAGATGCTACATACCACACTAAAGACAAGACACTGAGCCTGTAACTGATGACAAGAGCTGCTACAACTGAAGTTTCAAAGGTAATATCAGTCCAAAACAACCTGACAACATAAGTAGATGTCTGGGTCACCCAAGAACCCAAAACAGAGGTGAGCAAAATGACACAAAGGGACATCCCTAATGCAGGACATAGTAAATCTGATCCAAAGACAAGATACAGAACTCAGAGCTTGCTCAGCATGGATGCATGGACACAAAATATAAATCGAGCCCCCAGCTGATCCCAGGTGAGAAAGAAGGATGGATGGCAAGTTTGAGACCAGCTGGAGGAGCTGGGTAGTGGTGGTGCACACCATTATTTTTTGTTTTTGGGTTTTTTGTTTGTTTGTTTTGATTCTTCAAGACACGGTTTCTCTGTAGTTTTGGAGCCTGTTCTGAAACTCACTGTGTAGCCCTGGCTGTTCTGGAATTACCTCTTGTAGACCAGGCTGACCTCAAACTCACAGAGATTCACCTGCCTCTGCCTCTCGAGTGCTGGGATTAAAGGTGTGTGCCACCAGTGCCAAGCTTGCACCACTGCCCTACTGGTGCACATATTTAACCCAAGCACTCAGGAGACAGAGGCAGCTGGATCTCTATGAATTCGAGGCCAGCCTGGTCTACAGAGTGGGTTCCGGACAGCCAGAACTGTTACACAGAAAAACCCTGTCTTGGAAAACAAAAACTAGCCTGAGGAAATCCTGTTCCAAACACACACACACATACACACACCACACATACACACACCACACACACACACACACACACACACACCAGGGCTAGCAAGATGGCTCCAGTGGGGAGCAAAGGCACTTGTTACCAAGACAGAGCCTGAGTTTGATTCTCTGGGACCCATATGGTGTAAGGAGAGAACCTACTCCTGCAAGTTGTCATTTGACCTCCACCCACACACTGTGGCATGTGTGCACACATCCAGAAAAACACAAAAGTGTAGGAAATAACAGAGATACAAAGAGATTCCATAATGGGGGTGGGGAGTGTTCAGGACATAAGAACATTTTTGAGGTTGACGACTCTAGAACAGACTAGAATCCAACACAGCAGGTGGAGATGGAAGCCTGTGCTCCACCAGGGGAGCTAGGGTCACAGTAAGGGGAAGAAAGAAGTGGGGGTCGAGGGGACAGGGATCTAGAACCTGAGACTTGAAAAGACAAGAAGGAGACTGCCCTAGTACCTTCCAGGTTTAAAATTGGGCAAGCTCCAGGGGCTGGAGAGATGGTTCAGCAGTTAACAGCACTGGCTGCTCTTCCAGAGGACCTGGGTTCAATTCCCAGCACCCACAGGGAAGCTCACAACTGTCTGTAACTCCATTCTCACATAAACATACATACAGAAAACATCAATGCACATAAAATCCAATCTTTTTTTTAATTTTTCACAAGGTTTCTCTGTAGCTTTGGAGCCTGTCTTAGAACTCACTATGTAGACCAGGCTAGCCTCAAACTCACAGGGATCTCTGCCTCCCGAGTACTGGGATTAAAAGCATGAGCCACCACTGCTCAGTAAAATAAATCATTTTTAAAAGACTGTGCAAAATAAAGTTAATAGCACTAAGAAATACTAGACTATTTAACTGAAAACAACACATTCTACAAGTTAGAATATCCATGGGATGAGAAGGAAGTCTAGAACGAGGGTAGATATGACCAGAACATAAAACACATCTAAAATGAAAACACTGGGGAGCTTACATTGAGATTATTTGAAGGGGTGGGGGTGGAGCAAGATATTTTTGTTTATTGGTCTAGTGGTAGGAAATCGAACCGTGGATCTTGTGCATGTAAGGCGAGCACTCTACCTCAGAGCTATACCCCCAGCCCCAGCAGCTAGAAATATAGGATAAGGTTGAGAGTAGAAATTGGCATAGGGATGTTATCTAGGTATTTGAAAAAAAAACAGAAGAGAAGAAGAAAAAGAAGAAGGCGAGGAGGAGGGGGGAGAGGAAGAAGAAGAGGAAAAGAAAATGTGCACATAGGCTACATGGCACAACCCTACTTGCTGGGGATGGGGAGAAGCAAGTGGCAAAAGACATGCTGAGAATGTAGCACATGGTATAGAATGTGGATCACGCCTTGATGAGGATGGAATAGATGTACCATCTGGAAATGCTCTGGAACTTGGAATCAAGAACATAACACAAGGAAAGGATTCATTATAGCTAGAAATGCAGGAAGATGGCTAGTACGTTCCAGGTCACCTCAAGAACTCTGGCCACAGAATACACTGGGAGGAAGGGATGGTTGCTTGGTACTTGGAGTATGAGATATCAGACATCACCATATGGGTCTCCAGAGGCAATGAGATGCCAGAAATACATCAACCACCCAGCTTTAGTTTAGGAAACTCTGGAAGTCTAGCACCTGAGATGACAGGCAGATGAGTTCATTAAGGCCATGGAAGATGTAAAGTTGATCAAGCGGTGAGGCCACAAAATCCTGAAGATGGGAGTGCAGTGGAGAGCCAGGCGGGGGTCCAGACCTTTGAGTCCATGTAGAGTTGAAGGACAGGGTGTTAACAGACTTAGAGCCTGAATACTTGATGGGAGTGTAGGGCTGGGCAGGCGATCTGATGGACGGGACAGTTGTCATGGTCTGAGATTCTGGGTTCCTAGGATGTGTTTCTTTAAATGGGGGTTATGAGATGGGGCGAGACACCTAGATCTCCCAGAAGGAAGAAGAACAGAAACAGAGGAGTTGCATTCCAGATTTCTGAAGAGAACTCATGGCGCCTGAGTCCCTAAGGCAGTAAGCAGGTGCCGGTGTACCAGGAGACTGGGCACATTTGTCTGACAAGGGGGAGTGGGGAAGGGTTGTTAAACTAGGTGCTAAGTGGAGAGGGGTGGGCAAAGCCTGGGAAACTGGATTCCCCAGGTGCTGAATAGGGTGATGGCGATTACTCAGGGTCAGCAGATGTATGGGTACCAACAGCCCTTCAGAACCAGGTGGGAGCTGGAGGTTCCATGACAAGGTCTCTAAAGCGTCCTGGGCAGGGACGTTCAGAAGCCCTGAAGTGAAGCAGCTAGAGTCCCGGAAAGCTAGGGTGCCTAAACATGAGAACCCTGCGGCCCAGCTAGGGGTGGTGGGGCGCCGGGGATCCCCAGGTCAAAGGCGCGGTTAGGGGGATCCCCACGCCGCCTGCACCCCCTTCTGGGCGGCCGTGGCAGGAGAAGGGGGAGGCGAGGCTACCGATAGAGCTGACCATGGACAGCTCCAGCGCCGGCCTGTTTCCAGGGCGAGCCGGCCTGGACGGAGGAACGCAGCCGGCTGTTCCAGCCAGAAGGTGGGGGGCGCGAATGGAGGAACCATTCGGAAGCAATAGAGGTAGCGGTGCAGCGGTGGCCAGTGTCTGGAGCTCCCAGGACTGGGCCCAAAGGGGGGATCTAGACTAAGGCTGAGCTGAGGGATCCAGGCGTCTGGGCCCTGGAGGAGGCGAAAGAAGGCAACCCGCCTGAGATACCAGGGTTCGGCTGGGGACTCTGGGCTCCGGGAAGGGACACGCCTGGTTCTCCTGGGTTGGCTTGTGAAAACTGGACTCTGGGTTCCCTCGGGATGTAGATGGGAATGCAGGATTTCGAGCAAGTGAGTGGGGGAGGCTAACCCAGGGGTCCCCGGGGTGGGCGCTGCCGGGCAGGCTGGGCCGGTCTCTTACCTACCTGGTCCGCGGCGACTGCGGGAGGAGCTGGGCTGCAGTAGGGACGCGGGGTGGGGTAGGGGCACCGGGTGGGGCCCCTGGCGGCGGCCGGGGCCCGGATCTGGAGCTCTGGAGCCCTGTCTACGCCGCTAGCGCGGGCTCAGCGTCTCTTGCTCCTGCTTCGGCGCTGGGGACCCCCTCCCCCTCACGGTCTCACAGCCTTCTTATTCCCTAAAATAGCCCCCTGCCCTTGTCACCATACAGCCTCCCCCCGCGAGGCCGCAGTCGCCAGATCCAGGGGTGCCCACCAGCGCCCCCCAATCCCACCTTCTCCCCCCAAAAAATTTCTCCTCCCTCCCCCTCCCCCAACAGATCCCAGGCGGTCGTGGCCCCTTTAACAGAAGACTGACGGACGGCGCTGAGTGGCCAATGAGAATTAGCGTCCGTGCCGGCCGGTGACCAGGCCCCGCCTCTGCATCGAGAGGGAGGGGCCGCGCGGGCGGAGAGCTGGGGGCGGGACTCATGGTGTAGCGACCAATAAGTATGCAGCGTGCGGCGGCCTGGGATGGAGGCGGAGCCCGGCAGAGGATGATGTCACCTGAATCTTGTCGCGCTAGTCGCGACCCCGTGTTCCGGCGGCAGCGCGCATCTCACGGGACAGGAGGGCTGGGTGGCGGGTTGGGAATTCAACATTCAAGGTGGGAATCTTTTTTTTTTAAAGGCAAGGGCGGCTCCCGGAAGGATGGGCTCGGTTGGAAGGTGAGACGAGTGGCCGACGGGTGGTGAGTGCCTGGTACTCCGCACCCCTGCGCCCGTCTGGGGAATTGCACGCGCCCCGCCACCCACGACTCCCTCTCAGACGGTGGCACGGCCCGCTGGGCTCCCCCAGCGGATGGTTCGCTCCGCCACGCCTACAGAGGCAGAGCTCCTGCTGCGTTTCAAGACTCCCGCGTCTGACCGGCGGCCGAAGACCCTACCAAGCCCTCCTCTCCTTCTGAACCTCTAAAGTGTTGGGGACAGTGGTCTTCAGTGCTGCACCCTGGCATTCATTTAGACGCAGCCTTGGGCCGGATTAGTCTCTGGGAAAGCCGGCCAACCTCAGTCTTCAGTGCTGCTCGAGAAGAGTCGATCTCCCTATCCATACTGGAAAGAGCTTGGTTTTAACCTGAGCTTCACCCTCCTCCTCCACAGACACTATTCCAGGATGCGCGACAGACACACAAGACACTTGGTGAGGGTTAAAGATCTTTAAATAAGGTGCCAGTGACAATAAATAATACTGTACAGGGGAGGTGGAGAGTCCTGCTCTGTGATTTCAGCCTCGGGACTCCAAAGACCTACAAGGATGTGGAGAGGGGAAGTTTAGACACAGAGGAGGTTCAGTGGGGCATGAGATGTTTAAGGGTGAGGTTCTGGAAACAACGGTTCAGAAAAGCAGACACAGGGGCTTCTGAGATTAGGAAGCCAGAGTCCCAGGGCCTTGGCTACATGGTAGGGGTGAAGAGCCAGGGATATAAAGGACGAAGGACACCAGGATCACTGGCCTGGCTTGGGAGTCTTGGGCTGGGACGGCAGGAGGGGGAAAGTGGGCGGGCGCGAGGCTCACGTGTAGCTGTGGTGCTGCTGCCGCCGCCGGGCAGATCGCATCTTCTCAAAGCGGGCCTCCATCTCCTCCAGCACCCGCGGGGTGTACCGCACCACCAGTTTCACTGAGCCCTGGGCGGCCTTCAGGAGTTCCACGGCTTTTTCGTGGTGTTCGCCTTCCACACTCTGCAGGGCAGGCCTCGCACAGACTGCTGACCCAAACCGCTGCCCTTACCACCCTACCCAGGACATGGGACCAGTGGATAGTGAGAAGTCCGCTAGGGTCAAGTCTCCAGGGCCTCATCCCCCTCCCCAGTACAGCTTAGAGTCTTAGTCAATGAAGCAGGTCACGGAACCAGTTCTTGTCCTCGCAGAGTCCTGGAGAGACCTTGACATTCCCTAAGCCTACTGCTCTTCTGTTCTCACAGCCCAGTAACAAAAGCCCAGCTTTTCTGGCCAGACTACCCCCTCCGTGGTGCGTTCTTGGATTCTAACTACTGGGGTTCAGGTTGTTGGGTGGCCCAGACCTCTATCAGAGCCAAACTTTCTCCTCAGGTCAGGGGAGTGCAATTATCGACCCTATCCGTTCTCAGCCAGAGCCACCCTCCACCTCTGAGTCCTGAGAATTACCCATCCTTCAGCATTCAATCCAAAGGTTCCTCCTAAAAAACCTTCCATCCTCTACACTGGACTGGTCCCCTAGCATGCTCTTGCAAGTCCTTGAGAGCCAGCAGTGCACCCCTTAAGGTGTCTACAAAGGCTGTGCTCCCTGTGTGGAAGGGAAAAACCAGCCAGTGCTTCCACACACACTGTATGGCCCCACTCACCACACCATTCACGGACAGCAGCTGGTCTCCCCTCTTGAGGCCACCATGGCGATCAGCCACGCCTCCAGGGATGACTCGAGAGATGTAGATGGGTGAGTTCTGCTCTTTGCCGCCCATGATGTTGAAGCCCAAACCCTCATCAGTCTTCGGTAGTTCCACGACCCTGGGATGTGCATGGCCCTCACTGGCTGTGAAGGCAGCCACTGTGGCCTGGAAGAGAGAAGGTGCCTTGATGTGAGAGACTCGGGCCCCCTTGAGAAAAGGGCGCTTCAGTCAGGGTACAAAGGTCAAGCAGGGGACTCAACAGTAGGCCACCTTGTGGTGACTAAAAACCTGTGAGAACAGTCGCATTCTTCCACGAGCCAGGTATGTCCTCAGTACTTCGCACCTGCCAATCTTGTTTTCAGACAAACTAGCCCCCATCCTGGGGGTCAGGTGGGGACAGGACTGAGTCTGCTGGCAGTAGCAAGAAGAGTGGGGCACTACAGTTTAGATAGATGTCCCTGTTCACGATATCCAACTGAATCGTCTTTTAGGGTTATCTTTACGGCAGAAAAGTGAGGTCAGTATCCTCGCCTGTTGCTAAAGAGAATCTCGTGCATTCAAGTTAAAAATGTGCAGTTATTTAAAGGGCATTATAAATAAATCTTCATAGGGTGGAAGAGATGCGCAAATGAGAAGGAAGGCGTAGGAACGGCCTTTCGTGGTCACCCAAAGCTGCAAGGACAGGCGCCTACCTTGGCTGTGGCGTGAGCCCGCACCTCAGCGCTGCCAGTGATATCCAGCGTGTCATAGAGCTGCTCGTACACCTGGGGGGTGGGGGACGCGGCAGCATCAGGGAGATGCCAGTTCACAGCCCTAGACACGATTGTCTGCGTTCACTTGACCGTCACGGGCCCCGCCGACCAGCGCTAGTAAACTACAACTCACACAGCTCCAAAGTGCTCACCTCGCGGATGGCAGAACAGAAACGGCTCTGCAGGACCCGCTGCAGGGCCTGCAGCTTCTGCGGGGGCAGCTCTCCGCTGCGTTGCAGCCGCTCCAGCAGCTCCACGGCCCGGGACACGTCTGCGGAACGCGGTAAGGACCGCGAAGGCAGCAGGAAGGGCAACCGAGGTCAGGCTGGAAGCGATCGACGCGCCCCGCCGGTCCCCTGGACCCCAACCCCAGGCGGGGTGTTGGTGGTGCGCTCCGCCCCAGACCCTCCCACGCCCGCAGGCCGCGCCCCGCCCACCCTAACTACGCCTGTCCCCGGCATCTGACTGGCGCGGCCCACTGAGCTTAGAAGCCGGGATGGACCCCCCGAGCGCTTACCCCGCTCCAGTCCCAGCGGCTCCACCAGTGCAGCCATATCGCAGCTAACGCAAGCCACCCGCCCGGGCAACAGCAAGGAGGAGGTGCCGCACGAGGTCCCGCCCACCCAGTGCCGGCAAGGAGGCGCAGCGTGAGGCCCCGCCCACACGGCTACCAACAGTTTGAGCCTCTGCCCTCACCACTGACGTTGAGGCGGTGCTACGCAGGGGCCCCTCCCACTTGGAGGACTTGCGAGACCTTCGTGCCACTACATCACTACCAGATGATTGCATGGGTTTGTTCTGGTTGTTATCTTCCTGTTACAATGTTGGTGTGCTGCTTTGCTTCTTAGGGCATATCTGTGCCCTTTCGGTAGTTTCTGCACATTTCCACACTGACAAGTCCAGGGGGCGTGGTTTCTCAGGATTCCAGGGCCTGCAGCTTTCCAGGGGCCTAGAAAAGAGGATCGCTAGGAAGATTCCTAGATGACTAGGAAGCCTGGTATACATACCAAGAGCCTGTATCCAGAAACCAGAAAAGTGCAATCTGAAGTTGAAGATGTAACTCAGTCAGTAGAGTGCTAGCCTAGCATGCTCAAGACTCTGGGTAGCATCCCCAGCAGCGCATAAGTCACGGGTGGTAGTGCACGCCTGGAATCCCAACAGGCAGAAGTGGAGGCAGGAAGATCAGAACCTTCGGTTACACACACAGCACATAGAGCTTGGTGGCCTCATCTATATAACGAGTTCCAGAGCTGCCAGGAACATATGAGACCCTGTCTATACAGAGAGGGAGAGAACGACAGACACACAGAAACAGGCCTGAGAAGGAACCTTCATGGTTCACGGAGATTTTTGGAAGATAAAGTCAAGGAGCCATAAGGCCTAGGTCACCCAGAGCGCCCAAGAGGCTGGGAAGTCACGATGATGGCACAAGAGAGGTCTTATTTGTCATTTGCATGTTGGATTTGTATTTTCATATAAATCCCTAAAAGTGACATAGGATGGTCAAGTGTGTAACTGAAGATCTCTGGGGGCACCCAAGAAGTCTCGATTGCAGAAGGGACAGGAGGGAGGATGCTGAGGACAGGAGACTGGTAGTAATGTGAAACATGCCTGTTTGGGTGGAGAGGTGCAGTGGGAGTATTAATGTATGCAGGCTACCATTTGTTCAATGGTGGCTGTGTGGAGCACATGCAGATCTTTTCAATTTGAGAAGACTGTGCTTGGGCTGGGAATGTAGCTCAGCTGACAGAGTACTTGCCTAGCAAGCAGAAGGCCCTGAGGCCCTGGGTTCAGGCTCCAGTACTGCAAACCCCAGTGTGATGGTGCACTTCTGGAATCCCAGCCTGTGGAGGCAGGAAGATCATCAGTTGGCCAGCTTAGACTACAGATTGCTTTATGGGCCTGTGATGTCTGAAAGGAAAGAATGGGGGAGCTAGGAGGAAAGTTAGGTGGGGAGGCAGAAGAGCGGCTGTTTTAAAGAGGGGTGGTCATTGATATGGAATGTTGCTGATGGCTGTTGGCTGGGATTCTGGCTTAGCTGGGTGGGGACGTGGGGTCAGAAAAGGGTGTGGAGTGGGAACAGGCTTCTCTCTCTTCACCACAGCCCTCACAATAGTAGCAGTGTCAATGACAAGACGTCATTGAGCCTTCCCTAACTACTTATCTCCTCAGAGAGCCAAAGATGGCCTTGGCCTCCAACCTCAGCCTTCCAAGATTTGAGGTTTCTGCTACCATGCCTGGCTTCAAAGGCAGAAACCTGAACCAAACAACCAGGTACCTGCTTCAGAAAACATTTATGGAGCTTAGCTTCTGCCTTCCTGTCTTTAGCTGAGGGACAGAGTACTGTCCTTAACTTTTTGAGCCATTTTGAGTAGCAGGGACTAGCAAAAAACTGGACAACCACCCCTTGGCTAAGGAAGTGATAGTTCCACTTTCAACAATGAAATGAACACATTAAGGATGTATCAGGACACCTCGCAGGGCAGACTGGGGCCAAGACAATGCTGATCAAGACAATGTTTTTCATGGGCTAGACAACCCCTTGGCCAGGACTGCCTGTTCATGCACCTCCTACCAGTAACAATAAGTCAGTGCTCCAAAAGACATGGGAGTCACTGGACTGCTTAACGTGCTGTGAAGAAATCCGTTTTCATGAGGTGCTTGAGCCTAGCTTGTTGGGGCTGATAGTGCTGGGGCTTTTGCCTTAAAATCTCTGGTAACGGGGATGAAGGATGACTTTTTTTTTTTAATAAAGATTTATTTAGCCAGGCGGTGGTGGCGCATGCCTTTAATCCCAGCACTCGGGAGGCAGAGGCAGGTGGATCTTTGTGAGTTCGAGACCAGCCTGGTCTACAGAGCTAGTTCCAGGACAGGCTCCAAAGCCACAGAGAAACCCTGTCTCGAAAAACCAAAAAAAAAAAAAAATTACTAGAATTTAAAGATTTATTTATTTATTATTCCATGTGTGCCTGCAGCCAGAAGAGGGCACCAGATCTCATTACAGATGGCTGTGAGCCACCATGTGGTTGCTGGGAATTGAACTCAGGACCTCTGGAAGAGCAGCTAGTGCTCTTAACTACTGAGCCATCTCTCCAGCCCAAAGGATGACTTCTTGCTAAGGACCCTAGTTGGGTTCCCAGTCGGTGACTCCAAATCCAGGGGATCTGACATCTCCAGTCTCTCAGGGAACCTGCAACCACGTGCACATACCCATACAGACACAAAAGAACACACATAATTCTTTTTAAAATGCGTTTTAAAAACTCTGAGTTAGGGATGTAGCTCAGTTGGTAGAGCCTGCCAAGCATGCACAAAGCCCTGGGAGGATTCCATCCCAGCACCCCATAAACTGGTCTGGCAGCACACATCTGTCATCTCAGCATTTGGAAAGTATAGGCCAACCTATATGAAGTTCCAAACCAACAAGTATATGAGACTTTATCTCAAAAAAGGGTGGGGTATAAACAACACAATACCCTTTTGATTCCTCTAGAAGCAAGCCCACAGATACTGCAAGTTCTTCGTGTATCAAACATCACTGTTTTTGTTGGGGGTTTTTTTGGTTTTTCAAGACAGGGTTTCTCTGTAGCTTTGGAGCCTGTCCTGGAACTAGCTCTTGTAGACCAGGCTGATCTCAAACTCACAAAGATCCGCCTGCCTCTGCCTCCCGAGTGCTGGGATTGAAGGCGTGCGCCACCACCGCCCGGCAAACATCACTGTTTCTGCCTCTTGTGAACTTAAAATTTACACTGGGCATTGGTGGCACACACCTTTAATCCTAGCACTTGGGAGGCAGAGACAGGCAGATCTCTGAGTTTGAGACCAGGCTGGTCTACAGAGCAAATTCCAGGACAGTCTCCAAAGCTACAGAGAAACCCTGTCTAGAAAAACAAAACAACCAAAAATGTACTTTATGACTTTGTGTATATGGCACAGCACACATGGAGGTCGGTGCCCTCTTGTGAATGCTTAGATGATCACACTTTTGGTTTAATCCATGTTTGCCTGTGACATCCTTAGTGTGGGGCTCAAGCTGTGTTCTGAGATGCTATTTCAAGAGGTCCTTGCTTTGTTGGTGCCTTTTACAAACTTCCATTCTTTACCCTACATTCTCAACTTCTTTCCAAGCCTTAAAAACAACAGGAATTGTATTTACTTTTTTTTTTAAAGGCAGTGACTTGCTTGTCCCAGTTGACTTTAAATTCATGATCTTCTCATACCACAACTGTTTAAGAAAATTTTTATTATGTATAGTGTTCTGCCTGCATGTATGCCTTCACCCCTGAAGAGGATACCAGATCTCAGTACAGATGGTTGTGAGTCCCCTGAGCCATCTCTCTAGCCCCTTAATTTTCTTTTTATAATTCCCCAAATTGGAAATTTCAGTCTTCTTGCCAGCCTGGGTCAACTTCTCTAGGAACTGCCATCTACTTCCATTTGTACTGATTTGTCTTTTTTTTTTTTCCCCTACCCCAAACAAGGTTTCTCTAGGTAGCTTTGGAGCCTGAAACTCACTCTGTAGACCAGGTTGGCCTCAAACTCAGAGATCTGCCTGCCTTTGCCTCCCAAGTGCCAGGATTAAAGGCATGTGTCACCAACTGCTAGTCTTGAATGATTTTCTTGAATCCTTCATTCATTCACTTAGGTCAATTCCTAAGCCAAGAGTTTTCATTAAGTTTGTCCAATTCCATCTTTCCAACATTTCTGGGGTTCATGACAAGAAATTTGGGTGTTTTGGTATCCAAACTAATTCCTAAATCCATCTACTAAATCATCCCCCTCCCCCGATACACACACCAAAGATGGGTAATTTTCTGTGTAGATGTGGCTGTTTTGGAACTCAGTAGAGACTGGGCTGGCATCTGCTCTGCCTGCCTTTGCCACCACGCCCAGCTCACCTACTAAACCACGAACCTCAGAGTTGAGTGTGCTGGTACATGACTTTAATCCCAGCACTCAAGAGGTGGAAGGAGGCAGGTAGATTTCTGTGAGGCTAGCCTGGTCTAACTGGTCTATCTAGTGAGTTCCAGGACAGCAAGGGCTTCAGAGACTGCCATAGAAATGGAAACAATTTAAACTGCCAACCTCAGATTTGCTAATTCTTTACTTTCTGCTTTCACGTCAATGGCCCTGCATCCTCTACCTACCCTTCTTGTTATCCCTCAAGTCCTCTTTCCAACAAGTCTATGAAATTTCAGGTGGCTGGCTGAACACTGTGGTCCAAATCCTTGATTCTGTCTCCTAGCGGCCACCCTGCCATGGCATGTGGTGGAAGGCACTCCACCACAACAGCATGGTTGCTGAAATCTCACCATGCCTCCACCTGATGAGATTCCGGGGCTCTCAGGAGCGCACCGAGCAGCTCAGGGGAGGACACAGGCCTCACGGGAAATATACAGGAGTTTCACATTTCTACAATCTTTTCCAGGCTGTGAATACAGTGGTTATTTCCCATTTTGAAGGCAAAACCATGACTATCCACAAAATACAATACATTGATAGCTGGGAGATGGGACAAATTGTTGGTGCCCCCAAAATAGGGATGTCAGTACATCATCAACAACTGCACAGAATCTTTTGGGGAGTGCTTCCCAATGAATCTGTTCACCAAGCAGAGCTTGGACATTGGTCTGTCAGTCCCCAGTTGTATTTCCCATCTCCCCAGAAAAATAACCATACAACACTCGGATACACAACTTGAGGATGGATTCGTGTCCATTCACCACTTCAGAGGTCTCAGTGCGTAGTCACTCAGCTGCGCACACTTGGCGGGAGACTGAGGAAGGTGTTCTCATCTCATGAGTAGGAAACACATCCCCAAGAACCTACCCCCACTGACTTATTTCCTCTAACCAGGTCCTTCCTCTTAAAATCCACAGCCACCCCAACAGTTGGAGACAAATATCCAATGTGACATAAGTCCGTGAAGGCCATATTATACTCAAGTCGTATCAATTCCTTAAGAAAGGAACTGATGTCCCCGCTGGTCACCCTCCAATGCCTTTCACAAGTTTCTGCTGCCCTAAGCATTCTACAGTGAGACACTTTAGTCAAACATGAGGGAGATCCACAGGCATGTGTGTCAAGTTCCCCGTTAGGGCAGTTATCTGTGGTACTCTTGGTTATATGTAGACTGGAGTCTGTCAATCAGATCTAAATGGCTGCCTGTGGCCTTTCTTCAGAACCACACCAGGCTACCCACTGCTTCCTCAGGGCTCACCAGACTCAAAGCTCTCCCACCTTTGTCTTCCACCCAGGAATGTATGCACATCTCAATTGCGGATGGCTATCTCATTATCACATTTTATGACCAGACATGCTTCCTACCCACAGGTCTGTGCCATCCTGGCTGGCACCCTGCCTCTTGGCCTACTGTTCCCTCATTTGTTCCCTATCTAACCCGACAAGCAGCCCTGGTGGCCTAAGCACAGCCTCTACTTCAGGTTGTAACATGTGCACTAGAATTAGTACACCAGAGGGGCTGGACAATGTATAGTGATAACCTTCTGTGAAGAGAGCAAGTGCAGTAATACACCAGGTGCCAACTATCAATCATGAAATTAATTTTATTTTTAAATCCAAGGGATCAGAACAAAAAAACAACAACAACAACAACAAAAAAAACCTTCTACCTCAGAGGACAAGCCATGGTGGAAAGGCTAGGAAGGCAGACAGCAAAACAGAAGCATGTCCACAACACAGGAAACCTCTTCATTCAGGAGCCGCCTCCATCAGATAACCATTTTCTGGGGCCATGTACCCATCACCACCCTCTGCCTCCATGTACATGTCTCGACCATCACTACCTAGCCCTTCTAGCCCATTGTCCTGACCACTGCCACCCCCACCCCGAGCCTCATCCCTGCCCCGTTCACTGCCCCGCTCCCCCCGTTTGTGTTCTCGATCCCTATCACGGTCTCGGTCCCGGCGACGTTCCCTCTCACTTCGGTGGCTCCTACGTCGCTCCCGGTCTCGATCCCGGCCCTTCTCCTCTGGGCCATCAGGGCCATCAGGGCCAAGCTCTCCAGGAGGCCCATCATCAGGAGCTGCATCACCAGCTTCAGAGGGTTCAGCCATGTCGCCACCACCACCGCCGCCGCCTCCACCACCACCTCGAAGCTCCTCTTTTCGCTCCCGCTCCCTGCGTGCTCGCTCTCGGCTCCGACTACTCCGGCGCTTTCTGTCTCGGTCCTTGTCCTTGCTCCTCTCTCTGGATCGGCGCCGCTCATCCTTGTCTCGACTCCGGGAGCGCCTCCTCCGGTCCCGAGAGCGGGAGCGTCTCCGTTCTCTCTCCTTGTCTCGCTCTCGGCTTCTTTCTCTGCGCTCCCGCTCACGGTCCCGGTCCCGGTCCCTGTGTGGAAGTGGGGAGGGGCCCGGCCTAGATGAGGTTAGCAGTGTGTGGCAGGGCACCCTCATTACTGACTTGTCCCAAGAAACCAGGTGCCCAACCTTACCTCTCATCATATCGGGAAGTGTCATCACGGCCAGAATGCCTGATGTTCACATCTGCACCACCTCTTCTGGTCCCACCAAGGCCACCTCCTATGGGCCAAGCAAAGGAACACAGGATCAGTGGGAACAGAGCAAAAATGGCAAACTTGAGAGGGGCTCCTAAATAGCGGACAAAACCCAAATACCTCTACTGGTAGCTATGGTGCACAATCCCATGCCAATCATTTCCATGTCTCCTTGCCACAGAACAGCCTGTTTTCATGCAAGGCTTTCTCAAGGTGCCAGAGCTCTCAAACATCCTAATAAGAATTTTCATTCCTCCCAAGCTTGCCAACCTCACCTGAGACCTCAGACTCTAGCTAGTGCACCAACAACTTGCATTTTTGTGCACAATATCCAAAGTATGAGCCCGCAGAAAAGCTGAAAGTAGTTAGGTAGTGTTACACCCCTTTAATCCCACACTTGGGAAGACAGGGCAGGTAGATGAGTGTGAGTACAGCCTAGTGTACACAATGAGCTTTATGCCAGTCAAGGCTACACGCTGAGACCTTATATTTTCAAAGAATAGGAAAGCTAGAAGACCTGCCACACCCAGCTTCCCAGGGGACGCTCATTTCCAGACTGCTCAGCTGTACTCTGGCTTCCCACAAGAGCCGTAAACCTTTATCTTCCCTGGAGTTAAGTTTTCTCTCCTTGTCTATGTACCTTCTACTTCCCCATCAGTCTCAAAGCACCAACTCAGATCCTGCCTTGCTCAACACTGAATTGTCATAGGCCACCAGCATCATCCAGGCAGGTTTCAAGTTCACCAACTGTGCAAGAAAACCACAACTACACCCTCTTCATATCCTGAACCTTTAACCCTGCCTAGAAAGGTGGCACATACCTGACGAGCAGTACTAAGGAGCAGGCAGCACTCTTATATTTCAAATGGGGAGCCATTAATGAGCCACTTGATTCCAGTGATTTGAAAAGGAAGGCTCACGGCTAGGAACCCCGTGCCTGTGCTTTCCTGCACCACCCACCAGAAGAGTGTCCAGAGACACCACCTGTGCTTCATGTAGGAGCACAGGAGAGAAGTCAGTCAAAGGCCAGGTTGTTAAACCAGGAATAGGTAAAGGTTGGACTATTACAAAGTAGGACCCAGACTCCAGCTGTGGGATCACAAATTAACAATGGGCTAGACCATTAATACAAGGGAATGTCAACAACATCTTAAAAAGAAATACACTCGCTCCCTGCACACGAGGTGAGTTCCTTCTTTCCGACTCTCCACATCTGACTTGCCACAAGTCCAAAAGCAACAGAGCCAGTTAGACCATGGACTGAAACCTCAGAAACAAACATCTCATTGTTTAAAAATAAACAGCCAGGCATGTAATTTGAACACTCAGAAGGTGGAGGCAGGAAGATCACCTTGGGCTTCAAAGTAAAGCGCCTGCCTCAGAACTACACCTAAGTAATAAAACACTTGTGTGACTGCATGTGGAGAAGTGCTACACAAAGCTTCACATGGGCTCCACGCCCACCTGTGTCAGTGAAGAAGACTCACAAGTCTGTACATCAGACAACTAGCTGGTTCTGAGACTTCAGGAATCTCCCAGCACAGCACAAAGTCTCAAGATCTTATCCTTTTTCTAAGAACTGGAGGCCCCTGGGGGTTGAGGTGTTATGTCAACTCGGCACAGGTGCACAGGTGAAAGCAAAGTCAGGTACAGCTGCCCAAAACAGAGTAGGACCTGGCACACAAGACCTGCAACGCAGGCGGAGTCTAATAGTGAACCATTAGATGAGCAAACATACAGAGGCTGGCCCTTGTCCATAGAGACAGCAGCAGTCTCTCAATGTCCAGCCTCAAGGTTCTCTTGGTGAGGGTCCATTGACGTCATGGGCCTGGGACTTAAGTAAGAGCTCAGCATCAGTAGGACCTTCCTTTCCTTATACTTCAAGGCCCTCAAATGTATTTCAAGACTTCTCACAATAACAACCTTGATGGAGACAGTCAATGACAACTATAAAGGCAGTGAGGGGACATAGGCAAAGTCAGAGCACAGGCTGCTGCCCTCTTGCTCCAGATGTGAAGGCAGAAACTAGGCTAGTGAGTACATGAAGCCAGGGAGTACATAAAGAGGCCATTTAGTGAGAGCAAGAGCAAAGTGAGAGGCAATGACACTCTCAAACCTGGTCTGTGATACCAAATACACTAGGCATAAGGTGGCTGAGGTCAGTGCTGAAGTTACTCCCACAAGAGCTACTGCAGGTCAATCGCTCATCCAGGAAAGACCAGGGTATGCTTGGGCGCACATGTGTAGGTGTCTGTGTGTGCACCAGTGTCTAGAGCCATGAAGCTGATGAGAGAAGATAAGCTGGAAATGGAGGGGAACAAGAAACATATGGGTGGGGAGACTGAAGGCAGAATGATCTACAAACAGGCCCAGGGACCCAGAGAGGAAAATGTACTCACCTAGACGCCGGGGCCTCCAGCCCTTCACAGTCCGGCCCCTCTCCACATCCACAAGGACCCTCCTGCCATCTATCTTCTTGCCATCTGCGTGCTTGTAAGCGGCTGCAACAGATGTGGGGGGAGGGGGATTCCCCAGAAGGTGCTCTAGTCAGACAAGGATCCATGCAAAAGCATCCCTGCCCTCAAATCCACCTGCGCACACACACACTCCCACCAGTCAGCCAGGCAACCAACAGCCAGACAACCCCCTTCCCACCCTGAAGGGCCTGCTCCATCCATTCCAATTCCTTTTAGGCACCCCAAATGCCACTGGGGGAGCAAAACATTCACCCTGGCCACCCCCAGCTCCCACATGATGGAGCAGCCCCCTCCTGCCAGGGCGGCCAAAGTTGCTGCAAAGAAACTGGAGGTTAGCTGAATGCTGGCCTCTGCTGTGGGGAGGGCTCCTCCACACCCAGGCATGCACCCTAGACACCATGCTGGGCAGGAGGCTGGCTAGGCCCCTCCACACCCAGACATGCACCCTAGACACCATGCTGAGGCAGGAGGCCCACTGGGCCCCTCCACACCCAGACCACACCAGTTTTCTTTTTCTGTGTTTTCATAGGGAGGTCAGTGCGAGGTAACAGACATCAGATCAGAAATGAACAGGAGTGGAGACCTTAAGGAACTGGCAGGGATAGAAGTGGGTGCTGAGCTCCCCAGGGGCCTCCAAGGACCCTGGCTAGGCCTAGAGGTACATGTGCCGTGCTACTCAAAACCCTGCCTTACCTGAGCCGACTGACCCTGCCACCACCTAGCCTGGACAGTTCTGTCCTCCAGGTCAAGCTCAATGGCCAGCAGAGTATGTAGCCCAGCCTGAGCCCTCAGGGAAGTTGAGGAGTATAAGACAGAGTATGGAGGCCCAGAGTGCAAGTCTGTGATCAGGCAAGGGCTGTTAAGGCCAAAAAGTCCCTATCCAGGTTCCAGCCCTGGCCTAAGGAACTGTGCTCACCAACCACAATACCCTGCCCCACCCCTGCCCGCTCCCCCCCCCCAATAACAACCAGAGGAAGAGAAAAAGGTGCCATTTACCGATGCCGGCCTTGCGGGTGTCCAAACCGAGCGGGATGGGGGGGGCTCGGCAACTCCTGGGGGCCTGGCGAGGAGGCGGGCTTCCCGGGGGTGGGGTGGGGGTGGGACACGGGACTGCTTACCTGGAGACCCCAAGCTTACCTGAGCACTCACACAGACCCCACACCCACCACCATTGGGGTAAAGCTACAGGGAAGGTAGCCAGGTCTTGGGAGCCCTGAGAGGGAGAGACTACATTTCCCACAACACCTAGAGACAGGTGGATAGAGGAAGTAAAGGGGACTCAGAGTCTCAGGGAAGAATCACTAGAACCTGGGCTAGAAGCCCTGGGGCTATCCTGCTTGACCTTAAACATCAGGCCTAAAGGCCTCAAAGCAGCTGCCACCTCACCACTTCCTGAAACAGTCACACTCCACTAGACACTGGTCTGACTCTCAGCACTGGGGTCAGGCTTCTCCACTTCCAATTCCACATGCCCTCCCAACTAGTTGCAGCAGCTAAGGCTGGCACACAAGGGACACACCTAGGATCCAGGAATGAATTCCATGCTCCACGAGGGGCCAATTGGCCCCTAACCCCAGAGCAGAGAAGGGAGGGAACTTGATAACTGAGGTCAGTCAAGTACAGGAACCCTGCTCAGGTTCCCCATCCCAAACCCCAGGAAGCCCAACCCATAAAACGGCAAGAAGACGGTGTAATTGTGTCAGTCTAGGCCTTTCTCTCTTTCCCTCTCTTCTGCCTCAGTACAGTTTAGTAAAAACTACCACACCTTCAGTTGTTTGAAGTCTGTTACACCCCTCCCTTACCCTGAACCCCAATCCATGCACTTTGGGGAGCTCAGGCACTGGGCATCACAGTTGCCTTCTCAGGAGGCTCCCACCATGCCAAGGAAGATAGAAGGGACACGGTACCCCAAACTAGAAGTCAGAATCTCTTCAAGACTACTATGGTGACAACCCCACAGAAGTCATAGGGCAGGGAAGGTCAGGCTGAAGGGCTCCATATAGAGCCCTGGCCTCTGAACACCCCAACTTTAGTAATGTCAACATGGCCCCAGGTGTCAGGGGCTGGGTGGAGCCCGACTATGGATGAAGGCCAGTGCCTCTCCCACCGAGGTCCACCCTACCCCTGGGGATCAGAGAGATTAGCAGAGAGCATGTGGATGGGAGCAAGAGGGGTAGAGGGCACCCAATGAGGAAAGGGCTGTGGGTGAAGGGACACTGAAGGGTAACTAGGGTGGGAAGGGAAGCCTCACTGTTCCTAAGCTGCCTGGCTAAGCTGGGCTGGTGTGCAGTGCTGTGATCTTACCCATGATACAAACCCTTATACCAACCATACACTGAGGTGTTGTAAGGGGAGCGTAAGCATCAGCTGCAAGCCAGCTGCGTGGTGGCTGCAGTGACAATAAGAACAGTCAATTAATACGGCGGCCCCTGGACACGCCGCAGCCCTGCCCACCCCCACCCATCCAGCCCTGCCCAAGTGGACGCCGCGCAGCCTCAATGGGGCTTTGTAGCTGTGGGGGTGGGTACTAAACATGCCCACCAGATCACTGATTGATGAGAACTGGGTGGGGGCTGGGGAGGGGAGGTGGAGGGTCGGGTGGCCTAGCCCAGATCTACCTGGGGAGGAGAGGGCTGGTTCAAAGGCCAGCTCTCACTCCAACTTAGTGGCCCCCAACTCCACTGGGGGCCTAATAGGGAGAAGCTCCCCAAATCCGACACCTTCTCCCACCTCCAGCTGCCCCCATACCTCACCCAGTGCCCTCCTGGCCAGAGGTTCAACGTGTGACACTTACCTCCCTGGGCTCACACACACGTTGTGGGGGATTTGTTTTTGATTTTTAAAAAACATGTATATAAATATGTATATATATAAAAAGATATATCAGAAACAGAGGGAGAAGAAACAATGCTAAAGTCAGGTATGGCAGGGGAGGGAACAGACGACAGGGGAAGAGGCCGGGAAGCAGAGGTGAGAGGGTCAGAAGAAATGGCAAAGGCACAGGTACTCACAGTGCATGTCTCGTTCATGCTCATACTCGATGAAGGCATAACCACGGGGTTTCCCAGAGCGCTTACTGTATACCATGTGGATCTGCAGGGCAGGCAGAAGGCAGTCAGTTTCACAAGCTACAGGACTGCCCCACCCACCCCACAGGCCTTGGGCTAGGGGACACAACAGTAACAGATTTGTCTTTCAAGAGTCCCAAGGGACTCTCATTCCAATGGAAGCCAGAGTGAAGTGGAAACCAGAGGGCACAGAAGCATTATGTGGGAGGAGAAATCTGTGGATAAACCTCTATGGAAACTGAATGTTCTGATGGTGGAGATCCTCAGATGAGGCCATAGGCAAGTAGGCATTGAGTCAAGTGCCCCTTGCCAACCGTGAGGAATGAAAAATGTGCTGACCATAAAGGGCCACTGTGGCTAGTTCATGCATGCAGAATTGCGGAAAAGGAGTCTACCTGCAACTATGGCAAGAGGTATGTGCAGACAGAGTCCAACATATGGGAAGACAGGAGGACACAGGGCAATTAAGAGGCGTGGCCATACTGTAAAGGCCAAGCAGTCAGGAAAAGTGTCTGGGTCCTCCCTCCACATGGCAGTGACATGGGAGGCTTGAGTACAGAGAACCAGGATTCAGAAAGAAATGCTGAAACACAGGAGGTGGGGCAAAACAGGCAAGACTTTTGGGAAATAACAGTATTTGAGCAGGTTCCCAAGGAATGACTGGCCCCCCATCCACATTACTACCTGCCCACACACGGATACATATGGTCGTAAGATTGCACAGGAATCCTAAGATTTTAACTCTGCAACTTGTAATTTTCAAAAGTCAACTGAGATTCGAAGTTGACATGCTAGAGTCATGTTCCATCAGGTCACAAGAGGAGGTGGAGAGACGGGACCAGTTTCTGAGACCCATGAATCACAGACACGCCAGAGGGCCCATCCTGAGCTAATCAGCTTTGTGTCCATCATGAGCTCCAGGTTTTACTTTCTCTCAAAGCAGAGGAAAATAAGGCAGAGGAGTTAAGTGAGTTTTGCTATTAAAGCTTTACACAGCATCTATCTTTCTTGTTTCATAGTCCAGACCTCACTCTACAGAGTGAGTCTAGCCCAGGCTAGCCTCAACCTTATGGACAATCTTTCTGCCTCAGTCTCTCTAGGGCTAGGATTAGAGTTATGAGCCACTATCCTTACAGTTAACATGTTTTCTTTCTCTGTCCAATACTTTCTATTTAAAATAATTTGAGATTGATCCCATTGTAAGATGATTGTGAGTTCTGCTGGAAACCTCTGGAAGAATAGCTAGTGCTCTTAACTACTGAGCCATCTCTTCATCTCATGGCCTATCGTTAATTACTGATACATATATATGTGTGCTTGGGTATCCCAAACATAGCTTGCTCAGACCATATATACCTGCTAATGTTTTCAGGGCTGACCAACTGGCCCTGGATAACCAATTAGTGTATTTCTCCCTAGTTCCCTTCTGACTATTTCTCCTACATGTGTTCTTTCTCTACCACTCTTTTTGAAGACAGGTTTCACTAACCTTGGGTAGTAAGTAACCTGAACTTGGTAGGTACATCAGACTGTACATACATACACATACACACACGTGCTGGAACTAAAGGCATGTGACACTACATCTGATAGTATGGTTCTAGCAAAGGGTTAGGCAGCAGACACCCCAGACTGAGATCCACATAACACATCCTGTCATAGGGACCTAACTCTGCCTTGTAGCAATAACATCTGTAGACTACATACAAATTAACAAGTCTCCCTTAACTATAAAGTAAGTTCAAGGCCAGTTTGGACAACTTAATAAGACATTTCAAAGTAAAACAGAAGCTGGGATGGGCTGGATAAATGGCTCCTCAGGGATTAAAAGCACTTGCAGATCTTGCTGAAACCCAGGTTCCAATCCCAATACCCACAGAACAATTAACAAGAGTCTGCAACTCCAATTCCAGAGCAAGGGCATTGTATACACTCAGTATACATATACATTGGCAAAATACATATAAATTAAAAAAAAAAAGAAAGGGCCTACTTATGATAAAGTGAGATCCACCTGCCTCTGCCCTCTAAATGCTGGGATTAGGCATTGCCACCATGCCCTGTGAGACATTAAAACAACTAAATAAAAAAGTCTGAAGGTGCTGGTGATGTAGCTTAGTTGGTAGACTAAGATGCATTAAGCTCTGTGTTCAATCCCCAGCATAGCAAAAAAGAAAAAAACGTGATGGTACACACCTGTAATCCAGCACTTTGGAGGCAGACAGGAAGATCAAAATTAAGGTCATCCTCTACTTAATGAACTCATCAAGGCCAGCCTGGACTATGTGGAACAATCTTAAAAGATTAAGAGCCAGTGAGTGAGACAGCTGAGTCTCATCTCCAGGAGAAAAACCCCAGAGAAGGAGAAAATGAAAAAGGAGGAGACAATCAATCTCAGTTTGTTCTTGATCTCCACACACCACACCTACCTTCTTCCCGCAATGTAATAATGTAATGCAGAGGACCCAAGTTCGGTTCCTAACAATTACATGGCAGCACATAACCATATGGAATTCCAGATCCAAGGGATCCAATGCCCACCTGGCCTCCAAGGGCACTGCACTCATGTAAATATACATAGTGGTGGCATATATCTTTAATCCCAGTACTCAGGAAGCAGAGATCTCTTAGTTTGAGGCCAGTCTGGTCTACAGATCAAGTTCCAGGACAGCTGGAGTGACACAAAGAAACTCTGTCTTGAAAAAAAAGAAATAGCCGGGTAGTGGTGGCACACACCTTTAATCCCAGCACTCAGGAGGCAAAGGCAGGCGGATCTCTGAGTTCAAGGCCAACCTGGTCTACAAGATCTAGTTCCAGGCCAAGCTTCAAAGCTACAGAGAAACCCTGTCTCAAAAGACCAAAAGAAAAGAAAAAAAGCCGGGCAGTGGTGGCACACACCTTTAATCCCAGCACTCGGGAGGCAGAGGCAGGCGGATCTTTGTGAGTTCGAGACCACCCTGGTCTACAAGAGCTAGTTCCAGCGCAGGCTCCAAAGCCACAGAGAAACTCTGTCTCGAAAAACAAAAACAAAAACAAAAAAAAGAACAACAACAAAAAAGAAACAAAATAAAACAAAAATAGTATCAGAAATGGCTCAGTGGTTAACAGAACACTTGCTGCTCCTGCTGCAGACCTGGATTTGGTTCACAGCACCCACATGGTAGCTTATGACTCTGTGTAACCCTCATCCCAGGGGCTCTAGGAACCTCTTCTGACCTCCTAGGGGATAAGGCATCAATGTAGTAAACCTATTAACAAGCAGGCAAAAGGACACTCATGTACATAAAAATATAGAATTTTTAGCTGGTCAGTGGTGGCGCACACCTTTAATTTCAGCACTCGGGAAGCAGAGGCAGGAGGATCTCTATGAATTTGAGGCCAACCTGGCCTAGAAAGAGAGTTCCAAGACAGAAATTTTACACAGAGAAACCACGTCTCAAAAAAAAAGGGGGGGGGGCGCTGGAGAGATGGCTCAGAGGTTAAGAGCATTGCCTGCTCTTTCCAAAGGTCCTGAGTTCAATTCCCGGCAACCACATGATGGCTCACAACCATCTGTAATGGGGTCTGGTGCCCTCTTATGGCCTGTAGGCATACACACAGAATATTGTACATAATAAATAAATATTAAAAAAAAATCAAAAAGGGAAAAAAGGGAAAAAATAAAAAGAAAGAAATTTTAAAATAAATAAATAAAGCAACAATTATACAAGAGCTGGGATACAGTTTCGGGTACAATTCTTATTTAGCATATATACTGCTGCCTGGAGCTTACACTCTAATCCTGGGGGCAGAAAAATAAGATATCTATTCAAGGTCTTGGGCAGTGATGTTTAGATCATCCAAAACTTTATACAACTGGAAGCAAGATGAAGCTTGCCAATAGGTATTGTAAATCCACAAGAAATGAGTTGTTGTTTTTTTTAAGCCCAGGCTAGTTTAGATCCAGTCTCTGCCTCTTGAGTGCTGGGACTAAAGGTATGGGCCACCACAGCCCTGCCCAATGTTACTTTTGATACTAAAGCTACACTAAAGGAAATAAACCCAGGCCCTGAAAAGATGCGAACCATTCCCAGGCTGGGAACCCAGCATTCTTCCGCTCTTCAGGCTACTCCTCCCTCCTCCAAATATTCCAACTCAACCCTCCAGCCCAACCCACTTACTCTTTTGATGGGCCCATACACCTCAAACTCTCTCCGAAGCTTAGATTCTGTTGTGTCATAGTTCTACAAGAGACAAAGCTAAGTTAAATGGGAGAAACACACTGTTCCAAAGTCCTTAAACAGCCCATGGCTAGACTCACGTTCTCAGCAGCCTAGGATTCCCAGGCCAGGAGTTAGGTACTTACCACTCTAGCCACGAACAGAGTCTTGAAGGCATCGCCCTGAGCATTGGGATCATTGTGAGGGTCCCCTGTACAAAAAGGAGAGAATCTTTTAAGTAGACAGTGCCCATAGTCTTGGGTAGAAGAAAAATGGACAGACGCTGAGGACATGAAGATGGAACTTTAATAGGCCTCCTTCTAAAAGAAAACCTCACAGTGACTTGGCAAGCTTGATTACACACCTTGTTTCAGATCAGCTTCACTAAAGCTAGATGGCCTTTTCTAGAGTGACTTCCAGGAGGACAACAGGCTGTTGGGGTACAAATGACATTCCACAGATAGGGTGTGGTACACCAAGACGCCATTCCCAATACAAGGTGAATTGAGCAGTAACTAAATACATGGGATCTCTCTGGAGGGAAACTCAGCTATTTGTTCCCTAATATGTGCACTACTGCAGCTCACTGGACAGACTGCAACCAGAGGCAGGGAAAAGCTTGACACCAAGTAGTCTCATACTAGACAACCAGAGTCCAGCATAAGGGCCTGGAGACATGGCTCAGAGACTAAGAGCACTGGCTGCTCTTTTAGAAGTCCTAAGTTCAATTCCCAGCAACCAGATGGCGGCTCACAACCATCTATGAGATATAATATCCTCTTCTGGTCTGTAGGGATATATGCAGGAAGACTACTGCATACATAATAAACAAACAAATCTTTTAAAAAACAACAAAAAAATGGTCCAGGATAAACTGGGTATGATAGCCCATGAGTTAATCCCAGCGCTGAAGAAGCAGAGACAGAACTCAACCTGGTCTACATAGTGAGAGAGTTCCAGACAATACAAGCTACACAGTGAGACTGTCTCAAAAAGAAAGTAAGACAGTCCAGGATAGTTTTTTTTTTCTTCCCTATCCTACAGCCTTAGGAAGGGACCCTGGGCTAGCGCTGAAGAAAATGACCAGGACCAACTGGCATAAACAGACAACTAACTCCCGTTAGGCCAACAAGGATTAAGTCTTCTGAAAAAGATCAAGAATCTATTAACCACTAGGTGGTGGTAGTGGGTGGTGTGTATGCCTTTAATCCCAGCTCTTGGAAGTCAAAGGCAGGTAGATCTCTGGGAGTTTGAGGCCAGCCTGGTCTACAAAGGGAGGTCCAGGATAGCCAGGGCTACACAGAGAAACCCTGTCTCAGAAAAACAAAAGAATCTTACTTGGAGAGATGGCTCAGAGGTTAAGAGCACAGGTTGTACTTCTAGAAGTCCTGAGCTCAATTCCCAGCAACTGCATAACCATCTATAATGAGACCTGATGGCTTCAGTCATATAAGCATACATGCAGACAGAACACTGTATGTGTGTGTGTATATATATATGTGTGTGTATGTAAATCTTAAAAAGAAAAGAAAACCTATTACCCAACTCTAATGAGTATGGGAGTGCTGGAAGCTAAACACCTGTGCTGAACTTTCTGCGTCCCTCTCACCAGCTGCTCCAGCTCTCTCATTCATATACTCTATAGTATGCAGTAGCACAGTAAGAGCTTAAGAGGGAAAAAGTAATTTAAGAGGAAAAAAATGACTGAGATTTTGAGGCCAGTCTGGACAATTTGGAAGGATGCCTGGCAATGCCTTTGAACATGGTATCAGAGATACTTCTGTCTTGCATTGGTGGCCTATGTATGCTTAACCAGCATTACAAGCATTGATATTTAGCAAGTCTCTTCAGCTATCAGTTGTGACCTTCCCACTAACAGAGAAACTAAATCCAAAGAATCAGTCATAGTGATGGTCCTCCTTTTGATTATAAGGGCATGGCTGTTAATATGATGACAGAATGGGACTCAAGACATTAAGACTTTCAACTACATTTCCACTTAAAGAGATGCCCCTCGGCTGGGCAGACACCTTTAATCCCAGCACTCAGGAGGCAGAGGCAGGCGGATCTCTGTGAGTTTAAGGCCAGCCTGGTCTACAGAGTGAGTTCCAGGACAGGTTCCAAAACTACATAAAGAAACCCTGCCTCAAAAAACCAAAGTGATGATGCCCCTCAAAGTTGCAACTTCATCCCAGGAGCTGTCCTGCTACCAGCCCTTGGCCACAGTTCAATACCAGTGTGCTGAGGATTGGGAGAAGTGAAGAGAAAGGAGTTAACAAATAGGTATCACTATCTTCCTCTCTCTTTAAATAAATATCACTTTTTGAGGCAAAAGGAACCAAGAAAAACAACTTTTGTAAAGGTGCTGGGTAGCTGGGCATTTTGGTGGCACACACCCTTAACCCCAGTACTTAAGGCAGCTGGATCCTGTGAGTTTAAGGCCAGTATGGTCTATAGAGTTCCAGGACAGCCAATGCTATAGAGAAATCCTGTCTCAAAAGAGAAAGAAACAAAATAAATGAATGAATGAATGGGGGGGAAGCATACATGTGAGTATGTAGATCAGAAGAATAAAGTTAGCAGACTACATGCACAAAGCCTTGGGTTCAATGGCGAATAGTAGCCCATAAACAGGCTGTTTAGACCCAAAGGTACCAAGGTAAAAATGGTACCTACCTCCCAACACGAGATGTAGGGTACAATGGGTATTACCTGTCCAGTGCTGCCTGCAGGGTGGATGGAAGCCAACTGAGAGCTGAACTTGCCTGAAGGACACCTAGGAAATGCTCAGCACACAGGAGGGAAACATCTCTATGTGAGATGCCACAAGGCTGCCAAAGGACTAAAGGTAGAAACTCATGCTACCAATCAACAATACTCTTATCTGAAGAAATACAATACCTGAAAGAAAATAAGCAATAGCCAGTGCCTACTACTAAGTATGGCAAGTGTGGCATGCTTGCCTGTATACTCAGCTCCACCTCTCTGCATCAGTGGTCAGGACCCTGAGAATGAATTGGCCCACAAGAAGCCTCAAAGCCAGAAAACTTCACTAGGTTTTCAATTGGTTGACGCGAAACCTCAAACCTCTCCCTCTTTATAAGACATTGAACCTTGATAAGCCACTACTTCCTGCTATACATAAGCATCATTAGGAATCGGTAACATGAAGGAACTCCAGTGCTCAGCAAAGGAACAGTCTCCTTAAACAGAAGC
The DNA here is from genome assembly GCA_028555095.1 of Dicrostonyx torquatus. Classification (NCBI taxonomy): domain Eukaryota; kingdom Metazoa; phylum Chordata; class Mammalia; order Rodentia; family Cricetidae; genus Dicrostonyx; species Dicrostonyx torquatus. The sequence goes on along the minus strand of JAQHUG010000756.1, from coordinate 104,392 downwards.
TGTCGATGTTAACGGAGCAAAGAAAGCTTTTACAGTTAGTGAGGACAAGAAGAGAAACCCTACTCTGCCTGATTAATCCTGTATGTTCTATTTTGGAAAGTACAAAGCACACCCATAAACCTGCTTTAATTATCAACACGGGGGCCTAACTCGATAGACCTCTATATTCCCCAAACTCAATTTGAGAATTTCAGTCACATCACAGAGCTTGCGATGCTGATCTTTAATACTTTTTAACCAAGTTTCATTATTAACATGTCTAATTTCTAACCTAATCTACAATCCCGAATTTAAAATCCTTCAACTGGAGCTGTTTCGGAATGACACTTGTATATATGACACATTTAAACTGTGATCCAAGCTCCAAGTCTTGACTGATGAGTCTTCTGACCCTTAGTCCATGGTCCCACTGTTGATTGACCCCCCCCCACCTTTCCTTATAAAGGAAATCAGGTAACCAGTCTGTTCTATACAATCAATCGCTCACATTCTCTACCTAGTGCAAAGCATACCTGGACAGACAGGGAAGGCACTGGGTTTTATGCTGAGGCCAGCAGGGAGAGATGAGCACTTTTGCAAAGTGGCACAGAGGATTTTGGCCAGGGGAGAGGTAAACAAGACACATTGCAATTATGCTGAAGAAGTTGTAGGATAAAGGGAACACTTCTGCACTGCTGATGGGAATGCAAGCTGGTACAAGCCCTTTGGATGTCAGTGTGGTGATTTCTTAGAAAATTAGGAAACAACCTTCCTCAAGACCCAGTAATACCACTTTTAGGTATATATCCAAAGGACGCTCAATCATGCCACAAAGACATGTGCTCAACTATGTTCATAGTAGCATTGTTTGTCATAGCCAGAACCTGGAAACAACCTAAATGCCCCTCGACAGAAGAATGGATAAAGAAATTGTGGTCCATTTACACAATGGAGTACTACACAGCAGAAAAAAATAACGACAGCTTGAATTTTGCAAGAAAATGGATGGAACTAGAAAACATTATTTTGAGTGAGGTAACCCAGACACAGAAAGACAATTATCACATGTACTCACTCATAGGTGGTTTTTAAACATAAAGCAAAGAAAGCCAGCCTACAAATCATAATCACAGAGAACTTAGACAACAATGACGACACTAAGAGAGACTTCCATAGACCTAATATACATGGGAAAGTATAAAAAGACAAGATCTCCTGAGTAAATTGGCAGCATGGGGACCTTGGGGGAGGGTTGAAGGGGAGAGGGGAGAGGCAGGGAGGGGAGCAGAGAAAAATGTAGAGCTCAATAAATATCAATAAAGAAAAAAAAAAGAAATCTAACACTGAATAAAGACCAGCTGGGACATCCAGCTTTGTGAACTGAACAGACTCAGCTTTTCTGTTGAGAGAAGGCCACTCTAACTCTCTCTCTCTTTTTCTCTCTCTCTCTCACACACACACTTCCCCCCATTTTGTCAGTTCTGTTCCTTTTGAGAACCCTAACATAGGTGCTAAAAACAAACTTGAATACCAACTCCAAAGCCCTATCTTGGGGAAGGCAGAATCCCATAAGAATTGGGAGGAAAAGGAAGTGATTCGGTGGCCTGAACATGGAATATGAGATATATAATAAAGAACACCTAGCCAGAGCTCCACTGATGTGGGAAGTTCTTCTGTTTATGGGTTGTTATTATTGGTTAATGAATAAAGCTGCTTTGGCCTATAGCAGGGCAGAAAACAGATAGTGAGTGAGAGTTGGTGGAGTCAGGGAGACACCAGACCTTTACCAGCAAGCCACAGCCTTGTGCTGATACACAGATTAATAGAAATGGGTTAATTTAAGATGTAAGAGTTAGTTAATAAGAAACCTGAGCTAATAAGACAAGCAGTATTGTGACTAATATACTTTCTGTGTGATTATTTGAGACTGGGTTGTTGGGAAATTAACAAGCAGTCTCCATTGCCAACGTGGGGCAACTACATCCACATAAAATCCCAGAGAACTTGGAAAGGAATTCTAGACACAAAAGAACAGAGTTAATCAGTTTCTAGTTAGGAGCATTTTCTGGAGGAGGGGGCAGTGTCCGTTTGCTGGTGGCAAGCAGAGGCACGACTCACTCTTATAAGAAGCCTTCCTGACTCAGCATTAGTAGAAAAACTGCAACGCTTCTTTAAGAGCTGCTTTGTCTCTGGCTCTTTCAGGAGGTCCTACACTTAAATGGAGTTTGTGAGCAGTGTGTTACTAGTTGCTTACTGGCAACACAGACATATTGCATCCCTGGAGCTGGGATTGTGAGCATGGCTCACAGAGGCAATGTTGGGCTGGGTGGAGCAAAGAGGCAGGGCCATGGAGTTGGTCCTAGCCATGCCCTCCTTTAAAAAAAAAAGTGCTCCTGGTCAGAAAATTATTACAAACATGCAATAAAGACAGATTCAGAGAGAAATAAACCTCTGAACAGGTCACAGTGTGTAAAAAAAAAAGTGTGTAGGCTTGGGAGAAAGAAGAGTATAGACAGTTGTAAAAGAAAAAAAAAAGAGTACAAACATAGATTAAAGGAGTAAAGATAATAAAATATTAAATACACAGAGAGTACCTATTATGTAATATTATTGTGTTTCCTTTGAATTTTTTTGACTGTGAATATGCTAAGTACAGAGAGACATTTCATTGTATGGGCTGCTAAGCCAACACACACACCCACATTAAAGGCATCTTGGCTTCAAAATTTGAGTCTAAGGATATGTTACTTTGGAAAAGAGGTCTGCTTTTGTTTCCACAGAGGATGGGAACTTGTGGATTCCTTCCAGGCTAATGTGGCTTGATGGAACAAGACACTCCCTACTCCAAAGTTCTCCGTGTTTCCTAAAAATGTTTTGCCTAACAAACAGCAGGAAGTAGTTTGAATAGACAACAACACCCAAATTCCCAAAATGATTGCTTATAAATGTTTGTTTTCATTTAAAGGGGGATATGATATATAAAGATGAATACTTTGCACTGGTATGAACTTTGGCCTATTAGTCATGTTATGTTTTCTAGATATACAAAGATATATTTCAGATGGATAGGTATTCATCAAACCATTGAAAGACTTTTAAACATTTAAAATGTTTTAAGAAGTTAGACTTGCTAGGCAGTGGTGGCGCACGCCTTTAATCCCAGCACATTTAAACATATGGTTTAAAAAGAAATGATTCACTAAAGCTACAGACAATATATGGAGAAAAACCTCATCTTCTGACAAGTCTTTACTTACTGAACACTAAGATCTGATCCTGTTGTGAGTCTGCTTACCAAGCACTACGTAAACCGTCCAATCCTGGATGGTGAAGCAGCTCCACTCCTATGATCAGGAAGCTAGGGATAGAGCCAGGACCAACTAACTGGCCAGATCACCTCATACCCTATCCTGGAGATAAAGTGGAATGTGGTCCCTTACAGAAATGGCAAGTGACTGGGGTATCCTTACCTGTGAAAGACTAAACCAAGTGGAGCTGGAAAGATGGTTAAGCAATTAAGAGAAATGATTGCTCTTCCAGAGACTGATGTTTGAGTCCCAGCACCCACATAGCAGCTCATAACTGTCCAACTCTAGTTCCATGGAATCCTATGACCTGTTCTGGTCTCCTACATGCAGACAGGCAAACCACTCATACATATAAAAAAATTAATAAAATAAAATAAACAAGAACTTAAAAAAGAAAGCCTAATCCAAGGACTGTGCTTGGTAAGTGGTTGCTAGGAAAGTGAACCAACTCTGCTTTCTCAGGCTCCCAGAATAGGGGCCCAGGTATGACCCAGAAAGAAAAGCAAACTGAGCTGGGCGGTGGTGGCGCACACCTTTAATCCCAGCACTCAGGAGGCAGAGGCAGGCGGATCTTTGTGAGTACGAGACCAGCCTGGTCCATCTCTACGTCCCTGGCTGGCCTTGAACTCACAGAGATCCACTGGTTTCTGCCTCCTTGTATTCTGGGATTAAAGGTATGTTGCCAGCCTGGTCTACAAGACCTAGTTCCAGTGCAGGCTCTAAAGCCACAGAGAAACCCTGTCTCAAAAAAAAAAAGAAAAGCAAATTGAAATTGGAGAAGATTGCAAGGAAGAGGAAGCAGCTTACACATTTTCAGCTCTGTCTCCACTTCTTGCTGTCTCCGTTCAATCTTTTCCCGTCTCTGCCAATAGAAAGGAGAAGTAAAGTAAGTGCAAGCAGAAGTCCCTGGATGGCTGGGACCACCTATAAAGAAGTAGCTAAAAATACATAAGACTAAGAGGTGCCAGGTGGTAACACCTTATACCTAGCACTTGGGAGGCAGAGGCAGGCGGATCTCTGTGAGTTCAAGGCCAGCCTGGTTTACTGGTTTACGAGAGCTAGTTCCAGGACAGGCACCAAAAGCTACAGAGAAACCCTGTCTCGAAAATCCAAAAAAAAAAAAAGAAAAAAGAAAGACAAAACAAAAACCTTGGAGTTAAAAAACAACATACCTTTCTCTCCATGCGTTCCTCCCGGGTTTCTGCCCTTGTTGGAGGAGGGGCATCTCGAGGGTCCTAGAAACAAGAAAGGTGAAAGAATATAGCAAGGCACACAAACAAGGCAGACTCTCTCAGTTCCCATGTAAACAGAAGACAGAGGGTAAAAGTGGTTCAATGTGGTATGCTCCATGGACCAGTGCTGACCAGACTACTGCAGATTGGTGGCAAGGGCAATATAATAAAAGTCTCCACCAGGCCAGGCAGTGCTGGTGCATGCCTTTACTCCCAACACTTAAGAGGCAGAGGCAGGGGGATCTCTGTTAGATCAAACCAGCATGGCATACAGAGCTAGCTCCAGGGCAGCTAGGGCTGTTACAGAGAAACTGTCTGGAAAAAAAAAACAAAACAAAAACAAAACAACAACAAAACTCCACTTGGTGGTAGAGGTGCAAGATTTTAATCCCAGAACATGGTTTCAAAGCCAACCTGGTCTGCAGAGTTGAGAGCCAGGACAGCCCAAGTAACTTTATGTCTACTGCACGCACATGCGTGTGTGTCCTTTAATCCTAGCACTTGGGAGGCAGATCTCTGTGAGTTTGAGGCCAGTGTGGTCTACAAAGCAAGTTCCTGGACAGCTAAGGCTACACTGAAAAATCCTGTCTCAAAAATAAACAAAACAGGGGGCTGGAGAGATGGCTCAACAGATAAAGGCACTGGCTGCTTTTCCAGAGGACCGGGTTCAAACACTCACAGATAAAGGCACTGGCTGCTTTTCCAGAGGACTGGGTTCAAACACTCCCAGCACCCACATGGCAGCTCACAACTGTCTATAACTCAGTTTGAATAAGGAATCTAGGGGCTGGAGAGATGGCTCAGTGGTTAAGAGCATTGCCTGCTCTTCCAAAGGTTCTGAGTTCAATTTCCAGCAACCACATGGTGGCTCACAACCACCTGTAATGAGGTCTGGTGCCCTCTTCTGGCCTGCAGACATACACACAGACAGAATATTGTATACGTAATAAATAAATAAAAAAATAAGGAATCTAACACCATCACACCAATGTACTTAAAATTAAATAAATTATTTTTTAAAAAAAAAGCAAACAAAACAGAAAAGCATCACTGACTGGCGGTAGTTTCTGTTCACCAGATTGTAACATGGCTGTAAAGTACAGTCTCAAAGCAATTCTGTAATTTCCCATAGTTCCAAGTATGATTTACAGAAAGCCAAATTCTAGTGATAGAAATAGGTCTAAAACAGTGGACAAGGCAAACCTCCAAAACAAGACAACCTTAATGTCATAGCAGGTCTGGAAATCCTCACCAGCCTCTCATTAAATACTAACTGGCACATGACTGGGAATAGAGCACCACTGAGCTGCGCCGTTAAACTCAGTTTATTGGCTCGTAACACTTCACAAGGGGTGGTGACAAGGCAGGCAGGCAGGCAAATAATGCTAACGAATCACCTTCCTATTATCTATTAAATTCTGGCTTTTCTACCCAGTGACAGAATGTCTCTCCTAAGAGACATTGTGGTTACACGGCAGCATTTCTTAGACCTGCTCCAATGGAGGACATGACAAATTTTCTGAATGAAAGAACCTGACACCCAAAAGCTCAAGTGATTCAGATTTAGTCACACACACCCAACAAATACAGAGCCAAAGCCCCAAGCTCCCAAGCCTTAAGCACTGCAGGACATACTGTGCAGCCTTAGTAAACTCTATCTTTTTTTTTTAATATTTATTTATTTATTATGTATACAATATTCTGTCTGTATGTCTGCAGGCCAGAAGAGGGCACCAGACCCCATTACAGATGGTTGTGAGCCACCATGTGGTTGCTGGGAATTGAACTCAGGACCTTTGGAAGAGCAGGCAATGCTCTTAACCTCTGAGCCATCTCTCCAGCCCCAACTCTATCCTCTTTCAAAAATTCTTCCAAGCCAGGCGGTGGTGGTGCACACCTTCAATCCCAGCACTTGGGAGGCAGAAGCAGGCAGATCTCTGTGAGTTCGAGACCAGCCTGGTCTACAAGAGCTAGTTCCAGGACAGGATCCAATGCTACAGAGAAACCCTGCCTCAAAAAACCAAAAAAGTCTTCCACATTTACCTTATTCAGGTAAGGATGTGTACATGTATCACAGTGTATGTGCCAGAGAAAAACACGCTAGAATGTACTCTTTTCTTCCACATTGTAGATCCCAGGAACAGAACTCGGGTTTTTGGTAGCAAGCACATTTACCCCCATCAAATCTAACAAATTCAGCTTGATCTCCTGGGCCCCCACGGTGGAAAGAGATCAGAGCCTCGCAAGCAGTCCCAATGTTCACAGGTTTGCACACATATTCACACATATACATATACCACTTATACAAGTACAATTAAAAAATAACGCACACAAAAGCAGAAAACAAGATGAAAAAAGTATAACCACAGGCACAGAGCTACAATGTTGAAAAGCTGAAGTCCAGGTGCAGCCTGCTCCCATGCAGAACCCAAGCCCTCCTGTGTGCCCATGTCTCCGTCTGCTCACCTCAAATTCTCGGATGTATGGTGCAATGCCACAATAAGGTTGGTTGTGATGTTTCTCATGCGGCAGCTTTTCCAGGGGTGGCAGGTACGGGATGGGGTCTCGAGGGGCAAAGAGGGCCAGAAGGTTGGGAGGCAGAAACTGTGTCATCTTCTTAAACCTGAGACCAGAAACCTTACATTAGGGAACTTTAGCACAAGAGATTGACTGCCTCTAGGATCCCCTCCACACACACACACACACACACACACACAAAAAAAAAAAAACAACGGGCGAGATATCTCCAGGATGCTAATATGCCCGGAAAGCGGATGGAAGCCATATGCATGAAAAAGGAATGTCTTGGGCAAAACCTGAGAAACAAAAGGCGAAAAACACAGAAAACAAAGAGAAAAGATCAGGAAGTGTGGGACCCAGGGACTGAGGCTCCGCGCTAAGGAGGTGGCTGGCTTCACACCTTGGAAAAGATTATGAGGTAGGGGCCTCAAGGTAGTCCATAGACATCAAGCCAGCGCATCTGCGTAAAACATCTGGGAGCCCAGAGGCGAAAGGAATTGTGGGTAGAGGTCCGGGATACGACAAAAAAAAAAAAAAAAAAAACAAGGAAAAGAGGCAACATTCAAACGCAAGGGCCTGTGGGTAGGGGACCACGAGAGGTAGGGGGAAGGGGCCGGAGAGCCCAGTGGACTCTGGGTAAAGGATGGCGGATGGCGGTGAGGCGCGACCCGGGAAGCGGGCCTCAGGCGCGGGGAACGGGCCCGGGGATCCCGCAAAGACCTGTGGGTAGCGGCCTCGCACCCGCTAAGGCCACTCATTCACTCACCGCGCAGCGCTCTCCTCAGCCTGCCGCTAGTCTCAGGCCTCGCGGCCGCCGTTCACCAACAAAACCTCCCGCTCTGGCTTTCACTTGGGCAGCGTTTGCGTCAGCTGTCTTCAGAGGTCCGCGCCGCACGCGCAAACCGGGACGCTGCTCACCACCCGCGCGGCCTCAGCTCGCGACCAAGCGGAGAGTGGGTCCGGTCTCGAATCCCTCCGCCGGCCTCACTGCGCATGTGCTGCACAAGTCAAAAGCAACCCAATGGGAGGGGCCTGGCCCTGACGCGAGCATTGCGCGCGCGCAAAGCCGAGACTCCGCCCTCAGACTACTTAAATGCCTAAGCAGCCAAGGCCGGGCCACCGTACTGCGCGTGCGTGCTCAGGGCCAGGCCAGCCTCTACCTCGCTCTCTGTCCAACCGGCTAAGCCCGCGAGACACTGACCGATGCTCCACCCCATTTTCCTTATACTTCCCGGACCTTGTACGCACGCCCCAACGTAGGCATTCGTGCAATATCCTTCCGCAGCCTGTTAAAAAGTACTTACATGAATACGGTTGTTTTCTATATGTTCTATATTCTAGCCACTGTTTGGACTCTAGGGACACAGCACGTGACAAAATAGTCTTCTTGGAAATCACATTATTTGGAGGGATGATACATTTATTTGATTTTTCTTTCTGTGTTTTCTTTTTTCAGACAAGGTTTCACTATGTAAACCAAAATCACCTTGCATTTTGTGTGTGTGTGTGTGTATCTGTGTGTTTTTGGTGTGTGTGTGTGTGTGTGTGTGTGTGTGTTTGGTTGGTATTTCCAGACAGTTTCACTGTGTAGCCCAGAGGTTAGAAGGTGTAGCCCTTTGGAGCTGGAGTTACAGGTGGTTGCAAGACTCTGAGTGTTGGGTGCTGGCAACTGAAGTCAGCCCCCCTGGGAAAATGATGCATGTTCTAAATCACTGAGCCATCTATTCATCCTGAGCCCAGGCTTCTTGCATGCTGGGTAATCTAATCACTCTGCCAACTCAGTTCTTGCTGGACTGGAGGCCAGTCTCTAACTCACTGTTCCGGCCTGAGCCTCCAGAGTCCTGGGGCTACAAGCATGCAACTCATACATCACCTCACACAATTTTTAAAGATGTGTTTCTATTTTAATATGCAAGTGCTCAAGGAGGCCAAAAGAAGGCAATGGATCTTCTAGAGCTACAGTTAGACATTCGGGTGCAGCAACCGATTGTAACCACTGAGACATCTCTCTGCGTGACAGGAGTAAATCGCAGTGGCCCTTCAGCCTTCAGTACTGTACACAGATCCTCCAAGAAACAAGGACCCTCACAGAAACAACCTTCACCACTGAGAGCATGGTCCATGGTGGCCCACTCCTAGAACCCCAGAACTTGGGACGTGGAGGTAGAGTATTTGTTTATCTTGCAGGAAGCCATGGTTCTTAAAAAGCTTTAAACTGGAGGTAACTCAGACACAGAAAGACAATTGTCACATGTACTCACTCATAGGTGGTTTTAAACATAAAGCAAAGAAAGCCAGCCTACAATCCATAATCACAGAGAATTTAGACAACAATACAGACACTAAGAGAGACATACATAGACCTAATATACAGCCGGGCGGTGGTGGTGCACGCCTTTAATCCCAGCACTCGGGAGGCAGAGGTAAGCGGATCTCTGTGAGTTCGAGACCAGCCTGGTCTACAAGAGCTAGTTCCAGTGCAGGCTCCAAAGCCACAGAGAAACCCTGTCTCGAAAAAAAAAATCCATATAGACCTAATATACATGGGAAAGTATAAAAAGACAAGATCTCCTGAGTAAATTGGGAGCATAGGGACATTGGGGGAGGGTTGAAGTGGGGAGGGGAGCAGAGAAAAATGTAGAGCTCAATAAATATCAATAAAGAAAAAAAAGCTTTAAACTGGTCACAGCGTCCCACACATGTATTCCTAATAATAGGGACTCAGAGGATGGAGCATTCAATTCCATCCTGATCTACCCTTGCAACAACAACAGCAACAAAAAAACCTCTGAAAACAGAACAAGGGGCTGGAGAGATGGTTCAGCAATTAGAACACTAGCTACTCTTCCAGAGGACCCGGGTTTGATTCCCAGCACTCGCTCACAGCTGTCTGTAACTCCAATCCCAGGCAATCCCAATGCCCTCCTCTGGCATCCAAGAGTACCAGGCATGCACAAGTACATTGTGCACAAACATGTGCAAACAAAACACCCACACACAAAATAACGAAAATAATTTTAATTAAAAAACTATTTCAAATCAGGCAATAGTGGCGCACGCCTTTATTTTTGTTTTTTGTTGTTGTTGTTTTTTTTTTTTTGGTTGTTCGAGACAGGGTTTCTCTGTGGCTTTGGAGCCTGTCCTGGAACTAGCTCTTGTAGACCAGGCTGGTCTCGAACTCACAAAGATCCGCCTGCCTCTGCCTCCCAAGTGCTGGGATTAAAGGCGTGTGCCACCACCGCCCGGCTTGGCACGCCTTTAAACCCAGCACCCAGCACTCGGGAGGCAGAGGCAGGCAGATCGAGGCCAACCTTGTCTACAAAGCGAGTTCCAGGACAGCCAAGACTGTAACAGAGAAACCCTGTCTCGAAAAAACATGCAAACAAACAAAATCTCTTTCAAAATAAGTTTAACTATTTTTAAATGTAGCTCACCTTCCCTCATCATAATCCTAATTCCTACTTTGTATCTGAAGCCACTGTGCTGTTGACAGATCCTTGATGTAGACAGGGAGAAGGTAGAGAAAGGGGCTAGCTATTAGAATGAGCTCTAGATGACAACATGTTAAGACATCCTAAGGCTGGCAAGATGGAGATAGGAGTATTAAAAGTTTGCCACCAGCCCCAGCCAGGTAATTCAAGGGCAGCCTAGACGACCCCTATGAACCTTTGCTCCAATAGATAAGATGATTCTGAGTTTAAAGTATCTACACCAAAGGAACATCAGGAACTGAGTTCTGATCCCCAACAACCACATACAAAGCTGGATATAGCAGAGTTTGTTTGTAACCCTAGTGCCAGGGGCAGGGAGGGGAGAAACAGGCTCCTGGACTCACAGTGGCGTGGGACAGCTGAGTGTCTGAAGTGTACTAATGTCAGTTTTGTCTTTCATTTAGGCATAGCATAATAGGAACATTTTTGGAACTGGGTGAAGGGTGTTCAACTATGGGGCTGGAGAGATGGCTCAGCAGTTAAGAGCACTGCCTGTTCTTCCAGAAGTCCTGAGTTCGATTCCCAGTTCAGCAAGCACAGTGGGATCTGATACTTTTTACTGCCGTAAAGTCGTACAAGCAGACACTCATCCGGGTTTACTGTGCGTACATGTGTATGCATCTGTCTTCTGGTGGATATATGCATGCAAACTAGAAAAGGGTGTGAGTCTCCTGGAGCCGGAGCTGCAGGTGGTTGTGAAACTCCCAGAGTGAGTGCTGGGAACAGAACTCCAGGCCTCTGGGCCATCCTCCAGCTCCTATCTCTCTACACAACTCAGGCTGACCTCAGACGTTCAATCCTCCTATCTTCTTCCTGATAGTTTATTGGTATGCACTCGACCTGGCTCGTAAAACAATTTTTAATTTTACCAATTACCTGTTTATTTTGGGTACTGAAGATGGGACCCGAGGCCTTGTAAATGGGATTCTAGTCAAGGCTTGACCATCCAGCCACAGACATATTCTGCTGCTCTCCTGTAAATATCAATAACTATCCAGATAACCAGGAACAACAGTCCCCAACTTGAAAGCCTTCAACTAAGCCTCTCATAGTTCGCTTGCCAGATGAATAGTCTCAGGCTCCAGTAACGGGAGTATGGACGTCTGCTTCCGCACTGGAGGCAGAGACGGGAGCAAGGGTCCCCGCTATCTTCACCAGTGTTCTACGCCATTACCACAGCAAGTCTGAGAAAGGAAAAAGCACTGAGCTGAGGGAGCTGGCTTCCAGTTTCATAGGTTTTAGCCCGTTATTGTCATGGCAGGAAGCATGGCGGCACACAGGCAGACATGGTGCTGGAGAAGGAGCTGAGAGTTCTACACGTGGATTCTAAGGCAACAGGAAGACACAGTGAGTCACTAAGCCTGGCTTGAGCTTCAGAAACCTCAACACCCCCCATTCCGCTACCCTACCCTATCACACCCCGCCCCCACCCCACCCCACCCCACCCGTGATATACTTCCTCCAACAAGTAGGCCACGCCTACTCGAACAAGGCCACACCTCCTAACAGTGACACTCCCTTTAAGCCACTGAGGGCCATTTTCATTCAAATCATGGATTCTGCAGGAATGTGGGAGGGAGGGTGCTGGGCAGGACCACGGTTCTGGTCTGTGCAGGACAAGGGACCTACTCTAACCTTCAAGAAAACACCTCAAAAAAAATATATTAAAAAAAAAAAAAAGAAAAAACCTCATGGTGAATGATAACAGGGATTCAGGCTGATAAGCTGGGGTTTTTTGTTTGTTTGTTTTTTGGTTTTTTTTTTTTTTTTTT
>JAQHUG010000756.1:70660-91760 GCA_028555095.1 Dicrostonyx torquatus | reverse complement strand
GGAGGCAGAGGCAGGCGGATCTCTGTGAGTTCGAGACCAGCCTGGTCTACAAGAGCTAGTTCCAGGACAGGCTCCAAAGTCACAGAGAAACCCTGTCTCAAAAAACCAAAAAGAAAAAAAAAAAAAAAGAGTGAGAGAATCTCTAGGGTTGGGTTTGACACACAGCACCTTCAAATGGTGGCAGATGAAGAGCTAATGACACACTGGGGAAGGAGCCGGCTGAGAGTGCGGGGATTAAAGGCTTATGCTACACTGCCCAGCTATGACCAATTTTTTCAATACAAGGTCTCACTATGTAGGCCTGGTACTTTATGTGAAGAGCAGGCTGGCCTCAAACTCCAACAAGTTTACTTACCTCTGCCTCACAAGTGCTAGTATTAAAGACGTGTGACAGCACACACGGTCTCATAACTGACTTTTTGGGGGTTGGGGGTCAGAGGCAGGAGGATCTCTGTGAGTCCCAGAAAGACAAAGCTGGGAAAGGAAACAGGTTTAGTTGGGAATTATATCTTTTGGTGCAGGTCTCCGTCTCGCCAGCAGAGGGCGTGAGGGATCCCTTTCCCCGTTAGAGGCTACGTATCAATGCCCTTTCTACCACCCTACCCCATCAGATGGGACTATTTTTTACCCGGTGTCATTAGACACCAACGTCTGGAAGCCCATTCTCCGTCTGCCCTTCGGTTCCTGACAGTGACCCTGCGCATCTCCCCGGCCGACTCCAGACCCTTCCCGGCAAGCCCTGCCCCCTTTGTCGCCATTCTTGGCTTCAGCCCAAGACTTCCTTAGTAATCTCGAAACACAGAAATTCCACATTCAAACTCTGGTGCTCTCAGTGGCCAGGGATGCGGCGCACATACGCAACGGTTCAGAGTTGCGAAAGGGGCCCTGAGATTTCGGCAAGTACCAGAGCTGCTGCAGTGATTTCGGCAAGTACCAGTGCTTAGGAGCGATGTCAGAGACGCAGAGGAAGAAACACATGACTCCAGACACACAGATATTCATTGAGAAATACTAGGAAAGAAAGAAAGCCAGCAACAAATCCAGGCGTGGTACACATCTGTCATTCCAGCTGTTGGGAGGCAGAGACAAGACGATTGTCAAGACTGAGGCCAGTCTGAGCTGCATACCAAAACCCTGTGTCAGTAAAAAATAAAATGCTAAAAGACAGAGAGATACAGAGGCTCCAGTCAGATAGACAGATGTGAGCAAGGACTGGTAAAGCGGATACACGCCCCCAAGGCAGTAACCCAGGACAGACTAGAGACAGTTGGGACCTGGAAGAGAGAAACAGGCTACAGATAGACACCATGGCTCATGACTGTCACCCCAGCAATCCGAAGGACGAGGCAGGAGGATCGCCATAAATTCGCAGTCATCTTAAGTTACAGGCTGAGAAGATTGTATCTATAACAAATAAATAAATAAATAGCCGTGATGGCAAACGCCTGTAATCCCAGCATTTGGGAGGTGGAGGAAGGAGGATCATATATGCAAGGTCATTTCACCTACACAGAGTTCTAGGCCACTTTGGGCTACATAAGATCCTGTGTCATAAAACCAAAAGCAAAACAAATCAAATAGATGGCGCTAACGGAAGACTCATGAAACCCACGGAACCGCGGGTGGCCGTGGGGACGGACAGGTGCAGCAACAGCAGAGGGCGCCCTGCGCCCCGCGGGGGTCACTCCGCCCCCTCCCCCGCGCCCTGGCCGGACTTTCCCTGCTATTTTTACGCGCGGACACCGGACACCCGGCTGGGGTGGCTGCGGCACCAGGGCCGGGCGTCGGGGCCACACGTCCGTCCGCCGGTCGTCCGGGCTGTGCGCGCCATGGAGCCGCGGTGCCCGCCGCCCTGCGGCTGCTGCGAGCGGCTGGTACTCAATGTGGCCGGGTTGCGCTTCGAGACCCGCGCGCGCACGCTCGGCCGCTTCCCGGACACGCTGCTGGGGGACCCGGTGCGCCGCAGCCGCTTCTACGACGGCGCGCGCCGCGAGTATTTCTTCGACCGACACCGGCCCAGCTTCGACGCGGTGCTCTACTACTACCAGTCGGGCGGGAGGCTGAGACGGCCGGCGCATGTGCCGCTCGACGTCTTCCTGGAGGAGGTGTCCTTCTACGGGCTGGGCGCCGCGGCGCTGGCACGGCTGCGCGAGGACGAAGGCTGCGCGGTGCCCCCAGAGCGGCCGCTGCCGCGCCACGCCTTTGCGCGCCAGCTCTGGCTGCTCTTTGAGTTCCCGGAGAGCTCGCAGGCTGCGCGAGTGCTCGCCGTGGTCTCCGTGCTCGTCATCCTGGTCTCCATCGTCGTCTTTTGCCTCGAGACGTTGCCAGACTTCCGCGACGACCGCGATGACCCGGGACTCGCGCCGGTGGCGGCTGCCACTGGCCCGGTGAGGGGCGGGGATTTTGGGAGGGCCGGGGCGGGGTCTTGGAAGACCTGGCCAGTCAGAAGGTGCGGCGAGGGGCAGGAGGATGGAAGCACTAAAAAATCAAAGGCACAAGCTGTGTGTGTGAATCCCAACACTCAGGAGACCGAGATAGGAAGACTGCCACGAGTCGAAGGCCAGTCTGGGTTACTGTATGTATGAGAGCCTGCCTCGAAACAACCTAACACTGACTGAGGATATGCCTCAGTAGACAGCCTGCTCAGAATTCCCCAGCAGGGATTGCCATGTGAGTCAGTGGTAGATCTTCTGCAGAGAACCACAGCGTGAGGGGTTGGGGTTTGTGTGACTCAGTAGTAGATCTGCCGCCTACCATTACACTGTGAAGGACCTGGAGAGATGGCTCAGCCGTTTAGCACACAGACTGTGGACCTAGATTCAATTCCTAGCACCCACATGATGGCTCACAGCCATCTGTAACTCCACTTCCTTGGTGTCTGATGTCCTCTTCTGGCCTCCTTGAACACCAAGGCACACATGTGGTACACAGATGTACATGCAGGTGGACCTCCCCAGCACATAAAACAATAAGTAAAAAATTTAAAAAGAATCCCCCAGTGAGGGATGTGGCTCAGAGATAGAGGCCCTGCCTATATTTTCCACTCAGGAGCTTGGGGTATGGCTCAGTGATAGTGCTTCTGCCGAAGTCCCAAGGTGAGGGGCTGGGGGCGTGGATGGATCAGTGGAGAGCAGCTTGCCAAACGTGTGCGAGGTTCTGGCCTTCATCCTTACCACTGTGAAATGAGCATGCGGGGTCACGGAAACGGAAGACGGCAGTGTCTGCCCATCTGGCAGACAGATAGGAAAGATGGACAGTCAGGCCAGGCCTACTCTGAACTGGAGCACTGAAGTAGCAGGAATGAGGCTGGGGTGTGGAGCTGAGGGCCATACAGAAAAATCTAGGACCATTATGAACCATTATAGTCTGGGCTGGGGGTTAGGCATGCAGAACGCAGAACTCCTCAGGGATTCAACACTGCGGGTGGGTGAAATACTGAAAGGAAAGATTCTCCCTGATCAACCATTAGATCAGGAGTTTCCATCAGTGAAAGAGCAGGGACTGCATTTTGTTCAAATTATTTAAAAAATTATGGACATAGAAAACCAAGTTATAAACAAGGTGTCGTGTAGCTAGGGTGGCCTGGACTTGCTGTACAGACCAAGACCTGGGCTTGCTATACAGACCAAGAATGGACTTAAGCTCATAGAGATCCAACTGTCTCTGGCCTTCTGAGTGCTGGGCTTAAAGGTGTATGCTGTGGCAATTGGCATTGTTTCAATTTTTTATGTGTGTGGTGGAGTCCAGGACATTAGGCTGGCGCTCTATCACCGATTCAGACTCTCACTGGGTGACGGTAGACAGGAGCTCTACCATGGAGCCACAGCCCAGCCCCTCACTGGGGGATTCTAGTCAGGAGCACTATCATTGAGCCACACCCCTCACCCCTCACAGAGGGGTTCTAAGCAGGGGCTGTGTCAATGAACTACATCCCCAACCCTCTTTTCCCATCTTATTTTATTTTTAAGGATTTTTGTACTCTACCTTTTGTGTATGGGTATTTTGCATGGGTACGTGCATGTCTGGTGCAGTGGATCCTCTAGAGCTGGAGTTACAGACAGTTGTGAGCGGCAGCACACGTGGCAATGTGAACCCAAGTCCTCTAGGGGAGCAGCCCGTGCTCTTAACTGCTGAGCCACCTCTCCAGCTCCACACTTTTTATTCTGAGACAGAATCTCACTAAGTTGCCCAGAGCTGCCTTGAATTTACTTCTACCTCAGTCTCCTGACAAGAGACTTGTACCACCAGGCCCAGGAGACACCTTTTTGCCCATATGCCTGAAGAACAGAAAGTCAGCCATCCAAAACAGTCCCTAGGATCTTGGGTTGTATAGGACAGTCAGATCCCTGGGGAACCTTGGGATCATGGCTACTGGTCCTTTGATGTGGAAACAGTGACTAAGGTGTTGGCCCTAATCCTTTCTATCCCCTCTACAGTTCCTCTCTCGGCTGAATGGCTCCAGTCCCATGCCAGGAGCTCCTTCCCGTCTACCCTTCAGTGATCCGTTCTTTGTGGTGGAGACCCTGTGTATCTGTTGGTTCTCCTTTGAACTGTTGGTGCGTCTGGTGGCCTGCCCAAGCAAAGCCATATTTTTCAAGAACGTGATGAACCTTATTGACTTCGTGGCTATCCTGCCTTACTTTGTGGCCCTGGGCACCGAGCTAGCCCGGCAGCGGGGTGTGGGTCAGCCAGCTATGTCGCTGGCCATCCTAAGGGTCATCCGACTGGTGCGCGTTTTCCGTATCTTCAAGCTATCAAGGCATTCAAAGGGCCTACAGATCTTGGGTCAGACGCTGCGGGCCTCTATGCGTGAGCTAGGTCTCCTCATCTTCTTCCTCTTCATCGGTGTGGTCCTCTTTTCCAGTGCAGTCTACTTTGCGGAAGTAGACCGGGTGGACACCCATTTTACCAGCATCCCGGAGTCCTTCTGGTGGGCAGTGGTCACCATGACCACAGTTGGCTATGGAGACATGGCACCCGTTACTGTGGGTGGCAAGATTGTGGGCTCTCTCTGTGCCATTGCAGGTGTGCTCACCATCTCTCTGCCTGTGCCAGTCATTGTCTCCAACTTCAGCTACTTTTACCACCGGGAGACAGAGGGTGAAGAGGCAGGAATGTACAGCCACGTGGACACACAGCCCTGCATCACACTGGAGGGCAAGGCTAACGGGGGGCTGGTGGACGCTGAGGTGCCTGAACTCCTACCACCACTCTGGCCCCCCGCTGGGAAACACATGGTGACCGAGGTGTGAGGGACAGCTGGGGTCTTCAGGAAGCAGTGGGGTGGGAGGGAGGTGGGAAGACAGGGCAGGTGCTGGGTTAAGGAACAGAGACCGGATGTGAAGTTATGTCACATGGTAGTTCCTAGGGGGGACTTAAGTAGATGTGAATGGCCATAATTTGGGTTGAGTCAAGGGTTTCCTCATTGGCTGTGCAAATCTCCAGGGGACCCTATGGATTGCACTGAAAGAGGCTTGTCGTAAGTTGTGGGTTTCCTGGGTCTGTGTGAGGGTGTCATTCAAGTGTATGATGAGCAGTTGTGTGCCTCTGACTCCCTAGGGCCAAGCTGGCTCCACTGTTAAAGTGGTCACGTGACTGTGTAACCATGCACAGAAGCTGTGTGGAAGTACAAAGGAGATTGTATAGCTTTGTGCTTCTTCTAGGACCCAGGTTATTTTAGGTTTTGTGAGCTCTGGAACCTTGCAGACAGAATGTGAGCACTCTGGGTCCTGATGGGAAAACTGAGTTAGAGTATAAGAGAGAGCAGCAGGCACAGACCCAGAGAGCAAGGGACAGAGGCTCCACGCAATGGCTCTCTGTGCTGTATAGTGTTATATGGCCAGAACCTGTTTAGGGCCATGCAAAGCTGAGACATCTGGAGATGTGTGACAGTGGGAGTCTCCTAATAGACACACAATTGAATCTGATGACATCTTTGTTCTCATGGGCCCATGCTGACTCGTGCCACTGCAAGTCCCGTGGGAGTGTATGTGAGGGCCATAGGGCCATAGGACTATCAGGACCCAAGGGACACAGTGCATCCAAAACTAACTGTAAGGGAGCAAGCATGGGCACATGTGTGTATGTGGCCCACTGAACAAGCTTGCTCAGGGATATGCCCTGTAGAAGGGGTGTTTCTGTCTCCCTGGGCCCCCCCATCCATCAGGGATATGCCCTGTAGAAGGGGTGTTTCTGTCTCCCTGGGCCCCCATCCATCAGGGATTTGCCCTGTAGAAGGGGTGTTTCTGTCTCCCTGGGCCCCCATCCATCAGGGATATGCCCTGTAGAAGGGGTGTTTCTGTCTCCCTGGGCCCCCATCCATCTGGAGAGGCTCTGTGGGAACTTTACCCTGCTCATTTGTGATCCAGTCCTATGCTGCCCCAAGCTTCAGCACAGAGATTCAAAGACTAGAGTCACAGGGAAGCAAAACACAGTACTTGGAGCAGACATGACAGGAGGACAGAGATCTAGAGAGGAGAGAAAGGCAGAAAGGGGAAGGGAGAGGCCCAGAGAGAGGAACCAAGAATGAGGGACGGGCACAGCGTGGTGGATGTCGGACATGCAGAAAGAAGGAGAGATGTACTGAAGAGGAGAGAGAGAGGAGAGAAAGAGGGAGAGAGAGAGAGAGAGAGTGCAGAAACCATGGTAGCCTTGAGCCCAGAGGTCACCCTTTCTGTTCTCTGAGTCATAGCAGACTTAAGCCATGGCGTCAGCACCCCTCACAGCCAAGGAAGGCCACCACACTCCTGGAGGTGCTCTATGTTTCCTAGGGCAGAAACCCAAGGCTGTAAAATGCTGTGGCTTCCCCCAAGGTCACCCAGCACGTCATGGGGCCAGAACTGGTGGCAGGTGGCCTGCCTGTGACACCCCCACAGCTTCTGGTGTGCAGGTATTGCTGCAGGTCACTGATCCTGTATCTTTTTGTTTTGTCTTTTGAGACAGGGTTGGTACTTCTATGTAGCTCTGGCTGTCCTGGAACTTATGCTGTAGACCAGGCTGGCTTTGAACTCACACAGATCCTCCTGCCTCTGCTTCCAATGCCTGGGATTAAAGGCATGCACCACCATGCCTGGCAAGGCCCTGTATCACATAGAGGAGGAAGCTGATAGCGAAGGGAACAGCATTGCCATAGGCTACAAAGAGAAACATTTACAGAGAGTCTTCTGAGACTGAGGGCATTTTAGGAAGAGGAGAGTGGTTGCAACACCAACAAAGTTCAAGTTATTTGACTGGCATTAATTCATTAAAACCTGGTCACTGGTGCCGAGTGTCAAGTTATTTTTGATAACGATGCCACCTGCTTCAGTCATATGAACTCTTGCTTAAGACCAGAGGGTAAAGCATCTCAGGCAGGCTGCTGGGAGGATATGCCTCCTCGGAGCCATCAGACATGAGGGGAAGGATGTGAGAAGGGCCCTCGTCATAACCAGCCATCTTGCCATGCAATAGAAAGGAGGGATGGGGGAGAGAGCATGATGGTGATGAACACGGGAGAATCTCAGGGTGGTCGCTTCTCGCTAAGATAGACTCATATTCGTAGAAATGGAGACTGACCTGCATGCAGGGACCAAAGACAGAGATGCAGAACACAGACTCCATCATGGAATACACAGAAGAGATGATGGGGCAGAGGAAGTGTGACCTGGAGAGAGGGCAGGTGCCAGGCAGAAGAGCTCAGAGAGCAAGGAGACCAGGGGAGGGAGGGGAGGAGAGGGTGAGAGAGAGGAGGGGAGGAGAGGAAGGAGAAAGGGGGGAGGGAGGGAGGAGAGAGACCAAGAAAAGAGACAGAATTTCCCTCTTTTTTCGAGACCCCTCCTTGACTCCCAGAGTCTCTTTGTAGGGATGGACTGTGCTAGGAAAGGATGAGAGGTTCGAAGGGTGACCCAAGGGGCACCCAGGCTAGGAAGTGTCCCTTCCCACCTCCAGTAAACAACTGGAGTGGGCTCTGAGTCACCCTGGCTGGGATGGTGAGTTGAGGGGAAAACCCTAATCGGGGGACACCCTTCCTGCTGCTTTGCCATGCTATATTTAGGCTGGGGGGATGGGTGCTGGGTGACCCCCCCAAAGGCAAGTGTCAGCTTTCCTCCTAAATATAGCTTGGGGTAGGGGAGCCAGAGTCCCAGAGAGGGGCATGGGAGAGAGAGCAAAGGGCCCTGCCACCCAAAGGACCATCCTGCTGCTGTGACACCCGTGGCTCCTGCCATTGTTCCTGAGATTTCACTTCTTGGACTGTTTTCCTCCCTCTGGGGTCTGGCTTCTCTGACTGGGTTTTTGTCCTCTATCTTCTCTTCCCTATGGGTCACAGTCACTAGGCAAGTCACAGTTCTTAAAGCCTCACTCTAACTACCTTGAAGTTTTCTTATCTGCCCTACGACTCCCTGGTTCCCGGCCAGGAAATTCCAGGATAGAGGACTATGTGGGGGAGCCCCGCAGTCTCTGTCTTTAGGCATTGGGCCTTATCACTGTGCAAGCCCAGCTGGCTAATGTCTGGCAGGGAGATCCAGGAGGGGAGACAGGAGCAGAGGGTGGGAACCTGCACCAGACACCATAGCAATCCCAGGCCTGAGCGGAGGACTGAAGGGGAAGGATGGGGCCTAGACCCCTGTGTCTGAAGAAGGACTGGAGTCTGCATCCTTGGGTCTGAGGGAGGAGGGCTGGAGTTGTGAACGCTGGGTCTAAACCCCTGTGTCTGAAGGAGGACTGGAGCCTGCACGCCTGTGTCTGAGGGAGGAGGGGCGGGGTCTAGACCCCAGTGTCTGATGGAGGAGGGATACAGCCAAGACGCCTGGAACTGAAGTAGCGGAGGCCCGGCTTCGGAGGTGCCGGCTCGCGCGTGCTAGGCGGGATTCCCCCGCCCCTCCTCCGCCGTCGGGCGCCGCCCCGCCTCCTCCCAGACCCAGGCCCTCCCAAGCGCAAACGGCGAGTTGCCGGCGAGCAGCGGGCGTCCGAGCTGCCAGCGAGCCGGAGGAGGAGCCGCGCCGCCGCCAAGGGCAGCCGGGAAGCAGAAAAGGGCGCCCCAGGTAGGAGCTCCGCGCCTCCCCTGCCTGATACCGCCGTCCAGGTCGCCCGGCCCCCGGGTAGGGAGGGACGGAGGCGGGGCCGTCAGGGGCGGGGCTTGGCGAAGGAAACTGAGGCAGGACGGAAGTGTCTTAATGGTGGAGATGATCCCCTCCAACCGAATCAGGGAGTAGGGATCCCCAGTCCAATTTTCTTGGATGGAGAAGCAGGGAGTCCCTATTTATAAGCACCTTGGAGGAGGCACCTCAACCCCAGAACCTGTGGGGTCTGAGGGAGGAGGCGGCTGGAGTCCAAGAAATCTAGTCTGCAGCAGGAGGCATCTGGGGAACCGGGACACCCTCGCTGAGGGAGGATGGTTCTGGAGTCTTGGACCCCTGGGTCTGAGGGAGGAGGCAGCGGGTACCCGCACTCGCTGCGTTGCTGTGGTCAAACCTCTGCCCCTGTTCACACTCCACACTTCCCATTCCCCCCACCTCGGAGCCTGGCCAGCCAGACACTCCAGGTATGCGCAGTCGGAGTCTTGGGCGGGCCCTGGCCTGTCCTGCGCGGAGCGAACATTCCAGGAAGCAGCCTCAGGGACCCAGAGACCTGAGCGTGGGCCGGCAGGGACCCGGGTGTCCAGGCCAGCCCCCCCCCCCACCTCCGGTGGAAGAATGGGAGGAGGGGATGTAATCTCTTCCAGTTGCCTCACCTGCCCCTCCTTTCTGCTTCCCATTTCTCCAGAGCTGTCACCTGCGCCGGGAAGGGGCCTCTGGAGGTGGGCGGGGCCTCTAGTCCAGGGTACCCTGGACTTTCAAAGACTCTGGAAAGGGTGGCTTTTTATGGGGGGTCGTGCCCTTCCCCCATCCGCCTATGTAACCGGCTTTGTTCCTCCCACAGGTGGTTGCCCCCTCCCTCTCCTGAGATGTCAGGGAGGAGACTACCTGTATCCTACACAGGGCCCCCACAGAGCCTGGGGGCCCCCAGCCCCAGAGTGAGGAGGTGGAGGTGCTGCTGACAGGTCTGGTATTCATTCACCGGCTGCTTTTCAGTCCTGGCGCAGCTTCTAGAACGTTCAAATTTCTCCATCTCTCTCCTAGCTTTTCCCAGCACCTGGATGGGTCCCACAGTCAAGGCCATGAAAGTGGCAGGACTCAGAGGTTCCTCCTGGTTATAGGACATGAGACCCAAATGGCACTGCTCAGAACCCAAATCTTACCCATGCCACATGCTGGCTGTGTGACCGGATAGAAATAATTTCTCCTTTTTTTTGACTATACAGCCCTGGTTGGCATGGAAGTCCCCGTGTAAACAGCCATCTTCCTGCCTCTGCCTCCGGGTGCTGAGGCACCACGTCCAGCTTCGGCTTTTCACTTACATGAACTGAATAGTCAATAATCCAAAAGTTAAGCATTCCCCAAGTTCTAGAACACAGGGGACCCCCTAAGGTCCTCACACAGTCTGCCATGCTGACAGCCGTTCTGGGGGAGGTAGAAGGAACCTGACTTCTATTACCCAGGTGTCTTCCTTCTCCTCTAAGGACAGCCTCTTTCTCCATTTTCAGGTGTGCAAGCCATGCTCCCTCGCCACTCCTGCTCTTTCATCCTTTTCCTTTTCCTACTCCCCAGCATCCCCATGGAGCCCCAATCCCCATCCTCCACCTTGCCCCCATTTCTGGCCCCTGAGTGGGACCTCCTGTCTCCCCGTGTGGCCCTGTCAAGGGGCGCCCCTTCTGGGCCCCCTCTCCTCTTTCTGCTGGAGGCTGGAGCCTATGGGGAGCCGGCAGGGACCCCAGCCAACCGCAGCCGGCGTGGGGTGAGTGAGACTGCGCCCGCGAGCCGCCGGGGTGAGCTAGCTGTGTGCGACGCAGTGAGTGGCTGGGTGACGGACCGGCGGACTGCTGTGGACTTGCGTGGGCGCGAGGTGGAGGTGCTGGGTGAGGTGCCTGCAACAGGTGGCAGTCCCCTGCGTCAGTACTTCTTCGAGACGCGCTGCAAGGCCGAAAGCGCTGGGGAAGGTGCCCCGGGTGTGGGCGGAGGAGGGTGTCGCGGTGTGGATCGGAGGCACTGGCTCTCAGAATGCAAGGCCAAGCAGTCCTATGTGCGGGCGTTGACTGCAGACTCCCATGGCCGCGTGGGCTGGCGCTGGATTCGGATCGACACAGCTTGCGTCTGCACGCTTCTCAGCCGAACAGGCCGGGCCTGAGGGCCCCAGCTTGAGGAAAAAAGCTGGATGCTAAAGGACCTCAGAGGCAACCTGGCTGCTCTACTGTGCCTTCTGACTGAGAACTGAAAAAAGTCAAATCCCATTTTGCGAGCTCAATCTACGTGGAATGTTTGATGAAACCAAACAGTTTTAAGAGATGAATAGAAGTTCTCCTGGAGGAACTTGACAGTAATAATAATAGCCAATATTTGCTATCTACTGTTTATTAGACCTAATACATCACTCTGCTGACCATTCAATACCAGAGGTCCTGGCCCACCCTGGCAAGAGGGAAAGGGACATGTGAAAAAGTGATGTAAACAGTTGGTAGGCTGTTTGCCTAGCAGGCATCAAGTCCTGGGCTCTATCCTGAGCACCACATCATAGACCACTTACAGTGGAGGGCATCTGTGATGCCAGCACTTGGAAGATAAAGGCCAGCCCATAAGGAGTTTAAGCCTTGTCTGCTGAGGAGTGGGGCTTCATTGTGATACATTCCTGTAATCCTAATACTTGAGAGGCTGCAGAGGACTGCCTCCAGTTCCAGGGCAGCCTGGGCTACACAGACTGGCAAAGGCGGGGAGGGGAACGACTGGCCCCAGAACCTGAGGATGTGGTCAGTGAAAGGCCTTGAAGCACTGGGAGCCTGGATTTAAATGAGGAGCGTGACCTGGCCAAGGCTGACCCAAGTTTTTTTTTGTTTAGTTTTGATTTCGGAGTCAGGGTCTCAGGCAGCTCAGGATGGCCTCGAACTTAGGAAGTCTTGAGCTTTCTATCTCCTACTCCCAATTTATGCGGTGCTGGAGTTGGAACCCAGGACTTCCTGCAAACCATCAACTGGACCATACCCCACACACACCATTATTTTTTCTTTTAATATTCTGGGACAGGTTCTCATGAAGCTCAGACTGGCCTAGAACTAGAATATGTTGCTGAGGATGACCGTAATTTTTTTTTTTAATTTTTTTTTTAAGCTTTTCAAGACAGGGTTTCTCTGCGTAGCTTTGGAACATGTCCTGGAACTCACTCTGTAGACCAGACTGGCTTAGAACTCAGAGATCCACCTGAGTGCTGGGATTAAAGGCGTGCACCATCTCCGCCTAGCAAGAGTTCTTCAACTTTCTGTGTATTGAATGTTTTACCTTCATGTATGCTGAATACCATGATGGTGTCTGCAGTGCTCAGAGAACATCTGGAGTTACAGATGTTTGTGAGGCACCATGTGGGTGCTGGGAACTGAACCTGACCGGGTGGGTCCTCTGCAAGAGCAAATGCTCGGAACGGTTGACCCATTTCCCACACCCCACCTTCATCTCCAGTGTTGGGACACCTGGGAGACAGGGTCTCTCTATAGTAGACCAGGTTAGACTCAATATCCTCAGTGTTGGAGCAACAGGCCTAGAGTGAGTGAGCCTGGACCACTAGCGGGGCAGAATCTGCCCCTGATGCTGAGGGTGGCCCTATTCCCACCCTCTAAGCACCTCCCTCTCAGTGTGACTTCCTCTTTTCTGTGGGTGGAGCCCCCCCTTTCTTTTCTAAGTGTTTCCCAGTGTATTTCTTTCCCTCGGTCCCCCCGCCCCCATACCCAGGTGGAAGTTTTCAGCCAAATGAAAGGCAGGCATGACTGGGGACACTGGCCCTTCAGGCTTCATGGAAAAGAGCTGTCTGGAAACTGTTACCCTGAGGCGGGCAGGCCTGGCAGTCGAGGAGGCAGCCCTTGGGCCAGGGGCCCTGCAGGAAAGGGGCGTTTAGTTCCCCACCCCCTGAGTCAGCCTGTCTTCGAGTCTGCTGTGTCCCCTCCCCTGACCTCCTGTTTCCTTTCTCCTCCTCTCTTGGAGTCTCCACCCTTCCTCATGTATCTGTTTCTGTGCCCGTCTTTCTTAGGGTCTTTTCCATCTTCTTTCAAAATCGTGGTCTGGGTTCCCCGAACCCTCTCCGAGCCATTGGCTGGGCTCAGGGTGGGCGGGTTCTGTTACGAGGGGCAACGGCCACACCACAAGCCGCTTCTTGGCTTCCGAGAGGGTGAGAACCATGGCAGGCCGGACCCTAGCTCTGCGATATGGGCCCCCTTGGTCTCCCATTTCTGAAACTGAGGTTCCTGGAACCTGGCCCAGCTGGCATCTTACCAGCAGCGGGGTCGCCCACCACAGGATCCCACCGGCACCCTTTCCTCCGCCTACTCTGCAGGTGAGAAGCCCCCGGGCGGAGGGCAAGACAAAAAAGGGGCAGTTGACAGACCCATCTGCTGGGAGGAAAGAGGCCCAGGAGCCTGCACACCAGGAGCTGGAGGAAGGAAAGTAGAAGGCTCCTTGGGTCTTTTGGCTGGACTATGCGCTCTCCCCCAGTCTACAGTCGTGGCACCCCTGCCCTCAGCCGTGAAGCACGACCCGCACATCTGGGCTTTTGACGAAGTCACCAGCAGATGGGAAACCACCTCGGGCTCGGAACACACGGCCAAGACTCACGGTGGGCCCTGTGCTCAGCCCAAGGCAGCAGAACATGAGGACCCTGGGAGGTCACTAGGGATCAAGTCTTTGGCAGAAAAGGTAGGGTTCTGGAGCCTTGCAGTTTGCGGGATGGAGAGCTGGACACTGGAGCCCCTGCTTCCTCATCTTGAGTCTTCGGAACGCCTTCTTGTAGCTAAGAAGACACCAGGGTTTGGGTGTCCCCCTGAACACAAAATACCAGATCAGCGAGATGAAGGCACAGTACACAGGCTGTCCAGGTCTGGACCAGAGTGCCCCTCTCTTTGCGGAGCCCCAACCTCTAGAGCTCGCTGACCACCACCGCGGGGGCCCTTCCCAGGTAGAATGGGTTTGGGCTTGGCGGAAAAGAATCTGGGCTGCCCAGAGGGTTAGGGTCCAGACAATCATTGGGCCAGAGGAAGCTTGATTTTGAGGGTGTAGCTAAAAGGCATTGGGTTAGCTTTAACTCTGGAGATGGAGCCCCGAGGCTCAATTTTGCTTCTGAGGTGTGGAGTGCTGGTGCAATGAACTAATGAGCTAAGTAGATGCTCCTCAGAGCTGGACTAGAATATTCTGAGACAGGGTCAAGTTAGCAGATGAAGTTAGGTTTCCTGGCTGAGGAATCACTAAGGTGGGGTTGTCACCCAGATGCACTGAATGTCGGATGTCAGTAACTGCTTAGACTAGGAGGGGACTGGGAAGAGTGTGGCCGCAGCTTGGGTTTGGGTGCAGTGCTCCCAAGGACCCTGATTTGAGGCACAAAGTCTAGCGGGAGGGCTTTACTAGGGTACCCCCAATAACTTTCTTGTCCACTTCTTTTTCCAATCCAACTCAGGCCCTCATCCCCTGGACAAGGAACCCAGAGCTGGCTAGGCAGCCCTTTACAGTGAGCAAGATGGGTGTCCTGGACCGCCTCCAGCCCTATCTGACAACCTCTGCACGTGACTTCTCAAGGTGAGCCTATGCTCCTCAGGTGCTGGTGTATGCAGAGCCCCTCCTCAGCAGTTCCACCTGCAAAGACAGGGACCACAGTACTGACCCAAGCTGAGCTCTTTAGCTCAGGATCCAGAGCCTCTTCCAAGGTAGCATGAGCAACTTCCAGACCCTGGAATCTGAACTCTGCTGTGCCTGGGTCTACTCACTTGCTGCCCCCTTCCCCAGGAAAGAGCTGTCTGGATATCCTGGCCAGAAAACAGTGACTTGCTGGAGCTGTCTAAAGAAGCCTCACTTTGAGCTGCGTGGTGGTCCGCCAAGGGAGCGTTTAGCCCGTGCACGCCCAGTACCACCAGCTGTGCCATACCTGGGGGCCCTGCCGTTGGCCCAGGAGTCCTACAGGCCCTCAGTGCACCCGCTCCGCAGGCTGGACCGCTTTTGCCCACTAGAGGCACCCTGGGGAGGCCCCCATCAGAAGCCAATGCCTGGCATCCACAGTGTGCCCAAGGCCTACTGCACTGAGAGCTCCCGCTATGGGAGTGCCAGGGCAGAGCTGGTGTGAGCATGAGTCCCGCCCACAGGCAGACATACACTCCAGCATTGGATTTGTGGGTGGGTTGGCCATACCCCACAATTGCAGAAAAGCCTACTCCATGCGGAGCTTAATAATCAAGTTTTATAGCTGGAATCACACCCATGTCTGGATCCATGCATCCTGATTAGGGAGTTGGGTGAGGAGCGGTTGCTCCACTTCTGGTTGGAAGTGTCTGGGCAGAGTAAATTTGGAGGCCCACCTGGCGCAGGAGGAACCTAACACCAAAGTTGTTCCTTTTTATAAGGCTGCACCAAGTGACCCAGCCAGCAGCCTACAAAAAGTTCGCCTTTTTCTCCTCCTGTGATGGGGGTGAGGGGCCCAAGGGTCCTTCCTGCACTCCCAACATTGGCTAGGCTCAGACACCTGGGGTGAGTGTGAGGCCAATCACTGCTGGTCCCTCACTTCTCTGACCTTGTCTGTCTCTCGCCCCCAAAGAGATTAGTGTCTAGGTTACCCAAGCCTACAGTCGCTGCTTGGTGGCCTTGCCACCCCCACAACCTGCAGGTATAAAGTTAGGTGACCCAGGTAGGGGAGGCATCGAGAATGGAGAGGCTCCAGGTAAGAGTATAGGGCCCTGGGCATCTCCCAATTCCACCAGACCCTAACTGGCACAGATGGACAGTCCTGTGACCTGTGGGGGGAAGGGGTGTCCTGACTGGTGGACTCCAAGGACAGAAATGGATCTGATGGGAAGTCCTGAAGGCCAGGATCAATATTATACTGAGTGGGTGCAGAGCCTGGGACGGCAAACCCAGGGCTAGACTGAGCCACTGGCTGTGTCCCAGGGGCTGTTTCTGTGGCTGTTGCTGAGCCTGAGTGCAGTGTGGGCCTCCAGGGGCCCCGTGAAGCCACTGTGCCAGATTATCAACGCAACCCTGGCTGCAGAGAATGAGGCCTGCCCCGTCTGCATCACCTTCACCACCAGCATCTGTGCCGGCTACTGTCTTAGCATGGTGAGCTCACCAAATGGGCTGGGACCTCACTTCCCTCACAAAGTACCATCACCTCAGCTAGACCCAAGAGACAGGTGGCAGTGGGGCAAAAGGGGATGGCACCTGGACAGAGGTCACAGCTACTGTGGGGGTTTGGAAAATCAGGTGGACACTGAGCCCGGTCAGGGTTCCGGAGCATTCATGACTCTTTTCTCTGGGGGGTCCAGGTACGAATAATGCCAGGCATCCTGCCGCCTGTGACCCAGCGTGTGTGCACCTACCATGAGCTGCGCTTCGCGTCTGTCCGCCTGCCTGGCTGCCCACCTGGTGTGGACCCCATGGTCTCCTTCCCTGTGGCCCTCAGCTGCCGCTGTGGACCCTGCCATCTCAGTAACTCTGACTGTGGGGGTCCCAGAGCTCAACCGTTGGCCTGTGACCTCCCCCACCTCCCTGGCCTCCTCTTCCTCTAACTAACTTCTCTATCTCAAGGAGCTGGCAAGTGTTCCAATCATCCCTCCCAATAAAGGCTTTACAATTGCACTTGGGTGTCCTTTGGGCTTTGAGGACACACAGCAGGGCTCCAGTTTCCAACCATTTTATACAAAGTCACAGTGCCAGAATCTGTAGAAAACTGGGTGGGAAGGGTTGGGGTGGAGTGCCAGCTCAGGAGGTGTCCATTGTTTCGCCTTCTGTGGAGAGGGGAAGCCAAGCACGAGTGAGGTCCAGGGTGCTCCCGTGTAGCCCTCACCCACAGTGGCAGCAGCCTGGGTGGGGTACTTACTGAGCTCATTGAAGAGGAAGGCATCTTGGTATTCCTTCATGTACTGTGTGGAGCGGGACTCATCCAGGAAGAGGGAGTATACGCGTTTGATGTCATCTACCTGCACTTCTGTGCCCTGGGGACAGATGGGCTGTGTCAGCAGGGGGCCATGGGTCCGAGCCCCCCTCCCGCACAGCCTTTTCCTCTAAGATTGCTGTGGTTCTTAGTCCCCTCTGAATACCCATGTGCCATGGCCCATGGGCTACCCCAGGGCCATCCCTTTAGTCCTCCAAGCTAACCTGCTGGCTTACCTTTCTTTTCCGGCACACCAGGCTGGCCGCTGTGATGAGCTGGATGGCGTAGCGCAAGGAGGTCTCCAGCCCAATGCGGGTCAGAACTGTGTAGGCATCCTCACTCATCTCCACATCTTCCTCCTCACAACTGTGGGCAGGCACGCCTCAGCCAGGCAGAATGGCAGATCCGCTCTGCCCCAGCCCCAGAGCACCCCACCCATCCCTAGAGCACCCGTGACACAGAGGCACCACCCCAGGGTGCTTCCCACTGGTAGGATGCCACACTGGTGTCCCAGATACAGAGGCCTGGGCGAATCCCTCCCCTCCAATCTCAGTGTCCCCATAAAGGTGGCCCACCGGATGCGCAGAATCTGCTTGGTGTCCTTCTCACTGTAGGGGGATGTCGACACAATGAGCAGGCGGTCTAGCAGGTCAATGGGGATGCCATGAGGACTTTGGTAGCTGGTACCTCGGATCCTGGGGGTCAGGGAGCACAGTTACTGGATGTTCCGGGAAGCCATGCTGGCCGTCACAGTCCACTTGGGGATCACAGGCTCTTATCACCTATAAGCAAGTTCTCCCCAGCAGCGCTAGTAGCGGTCCTGTCCCCTGCTGCACACGAAATTCTTGGTAGGAAATGGGACCCATAACAAATCGTTCCAGTCATAGGCAGTTTAGCCACTACAATGGTGTTCTCGGGACATGGTTCAGGACAGCTGCGGGATTCCAACCTACCATCCCTGCACGTTCCAGACTGGGGGAGAGATTGACACAGGGACTAGGGATTGCAGGTGAACATCAGGTGACAAAGGGGTTGGACCCTCCCTCAGCCAGTGCAGACCTCAGGACTGGCTCCCCCAGTGCCCTGGTCTAAAGCTGCCTCTCCTCCCACCCCTATGGCCTTGAGAAAGTTGATGGGTTTTGCTGGCCTACTGTGAAGCGGGAGTGGAGAGCAGAGCAGGCGAGGCCGTGAGCCACGGCCTGTTAGTGCTGTCTGCCCTCCGCCTTCCTCACAGTTCCAGGGCTATGATGCACTCTTGTGGCATCTGTGGGGACCACATGCATGTGCACATATACAGAGACACACACATAAAAATACATCAGAAAAGAGAAGGGTTGAGGAGATGGTTAACACATACTGTTCCTGCAGAAGACCAGGTTCCCAGTACCCACACTGGGTAGCTCATAACCGAGACAGGGTTTCTCTGTAGCTTTGGAGCCTGTCCTGGAACTAGCTCTTGTACACCAGGCTGGCCTTGAACTCACAGAGATCCGCCTGCCTCTGCCTCCCGAGTGCTGGGATTAAAGGCGTGCGCCACCACCACCTGGCTCATAACCGCTTCTAAGTCCAGCTTCAGGGTCTACAGCTCAGGACTCTGCATACAGCTGAATCTGCACCTCTACATCCCCCCTGACTATATACACACAACTTCAAAAACAACCAAAAAGGGGGATGCCATGGTAAAACATGAGACAGGGTGATGTGCTTGGCGAAGCTCATGACCCACCACTAGAGGGAGCCTTGCACCTGTCCCTCTTTGGCTCTCCCCACTTGGGTCCCCTGTCTCAGTCTACACAGTGCTAGCCCACTGGTGAAGTGGGTGACCTCACGCCTAGCATGTCACAGTATCGCTGGGTTCAGGTGACGAAGTGTCTAGGTGAGTGACTTGATGGGTCACTGCAGTTTGTGACGTGCCTAACAGATGCCTCGCCCTCAGCTCGGCGATTTCCTGGGGTGTCTCTGGGTGCCTTGGCCAACAGTTCTGAACTGCAAGTTGAACAGATTTTGAACCTGCCCAGGACTGGGGGACAACGTTGAAGGCAAGCTTGGTGAGGAGGTGCTAGCTCACCAACCATGGTGCTCAGGCCACCATCAACCCCTGGGCCAAAGTGCACCTTCACCCAGAAAGTTCACAAGCTGCTCACCGGGTAATGCCTCGATTGGTGGCCATGATGAGGACAGGGGCCATGTCACTCTCCAGGGCCCGGTTGAGGAAGGAGAAACTCTCAATATCCAGCATGTGGACCTCGTCAATGAACAGCACCTGGAAGCCAGTGGGACACAGATCAAGATCAGGGTGGACACCGCTTACCCAGGCCAGACCTGCCCACCTCAGCCTAGTCACTCACCCCAGGGATGATCTCAGCCTTGCCCTCCTCTCTCCACTCAGCCACCTTGGCATTGATCTGTTCTCGGACTTCTGACTTGATCTCCCCTGTGTCTCCTGCCAGAGACAGGGGCATCAGTGGAGCTAGAGGCTGGGTTGAGGACCAGAGGTGCAAAGACAAAGGAAATGAGTGCCACAGAGTGGAGCTGGAGCGCCAGAGCCGGGCCAGGACCCTGGGATGCCCCACAAAGTATACAAGGCAGGAACCCGAACTCAGGATTAACTCAAAAGGAGAACAGAAGGCAGATGGTAGGTCTGGGAAGACAGACTGAGGTGGCAGTGCCAGGAGAAGGGTACAAAGACCAAGGGGTGGGCAGCACCAAGGGAAGAGAAAGAAGGGGGCACACCAGGAGATGGGCGCAGTCACGATGCTGAGGACTAATGGGGAGGGACAGCTGACCTGAGAAGAGGGCCAGAAAGCCCTGAGTGCGGGAGTTAATGACGTCAATCTCATGGAGGGACACGGTGTGAACCACCTCCTTGCGCTTCTGCAGTTCCCCATCCGGGCACTGCACAAACTTGGTCTGTGGGGCCAAGGGCAAGTGTGAGGGCAGCAATGGCATGGGCACCAGGGGCCGCACACCAGAGGTAACGTAGCATCCAGACCCCACGATGTAACAAAAGACATAGAAACATCCCATTGCCAGGTCAGGGTCAGCCAAGTACCTGGGAGCCCATGGCATCATAGTCTCGAGCACGTGTGAAAGAGCGGCCCAGCTTGGAAATCTTGCCTGTGGCCTTGTCGATCGTGATCACATCCCTACAGGGGCAACGGGACAAAGTGAGAGTCCGGGCACTCAGAAGAGGGTCAGGGGTGAGGGATGGGAGCACCTCTGATCTCAGCACTTAGGAGGTGGAGGCAGGAGGCTCTCTGTGAGTTCAAGGACAGCCAGGGCTACAGAGAAGCTGTCTTGAAGAATAAAACAAAAGAGAGGATTCTCACTGCCCTAGCCACCTTCATGGTTACAAAGGCTCACCCGGCCTGGACCTTGTCCTTGGTCAGAGACTCAATCATCTTGGTGCCCAAGTCATAGATGGTCTCCATCTCCGTGGTCTTGAGGGTCAGCTTGCCCACCTTGGATCCCTGAGGGGACACACCAGGAAACACTCAGACCAACTCACCCTACTGTGGCCAAAACTGTCATGACACAGGAAGCTCATGGAGGGGATGGCCTTGGAAGGTGGTTACACGGTTGCCAGGACTTAAGTGGTACTCTCCAGTGTGTGCTGTGTGTCACTGTGAGCCCACAGAAGAGTGGGAAGAAGTGCCAAATGCTAATAGGGCTTTTTCATGCCCAAATCAAAGCCATTTCTTCCCCTGTAGTTCTCGGCCTGGAACCCTGAACCCTGGGCCCAGCATGTACCACCAAGTCACACCCCTGGGCTCTCACATCGATTCATCAGCCCTAGGCAGGTCCGCCTCTGCGCATTAGCAGCCCTACTCCCATGATCTGAGACAAAGTCTCCTTCTATTATACAGGGTGGACTTGAATCCCTGGGCTCACAAGACCTCCTGCCTCAGCCTCCTGAGCATCTAACCACAGGGGAAAAAAAAAGCAGTTTTGTTGATTACAAAATCAAAACAGCAAATAAAGGCAACCTCGACTGGGCCATCCGATCAGATCCAAAAAACAAGCTCCAGGACACCCAGACTGTTACACAGAGAAACCCTGTCTGGAAAACCAAAACAAATGGGGGGGGGGGGAGAGAAAGAAAGGGAGGAAGGAAGGAAGGAAGGAAGGAAGGAAGGAA
>JAQHUG010000756.1:33698-62193 GCA_028555095.1 Dicrostonyx torquatus | reverse complement strand
AAAAAAAAAAAAAAAAAAAAAAAAAAAAAAAAAAAAAAGAAAGAAAGAAAGAAAGAAAGAAAAAGAAAAAGAGAAAACACCAGCATTCATCATTCTCTGCTTCCTGTCTAAGGACACAATATGACTGGCTGCCTTGGGCTCCTACTGTCACAAGGAACTGTATCCCCTCCAACCGTGAGCCATAAACCTGTCTATACTGGTCAGTTTTAGTTTTATGTCAATTTGACACAAGCTAGAGTTATTAGGGAAAAGGAATCTTAATAAAGAAAGTGGTGGCGCACGCCTTTAATCCCAGCACTCAGGAGACAGAGGCAGGCGGATCTCTGTGAGTTTGAGGCCAGCCTGGTCTACAGAGTGAGTTCCAGAATAGTCAGGGCTACACAGAGAAATCCTGTCTTGAAATTCCAAAAATAAATAAAGGTTACTATGCTCACGCTGGCAACACCCTTGGGACTCAGATCCGGTTGTGCTGACCCTCTGGTGCCCACATGGAACTCAGGAAAAAAACGCCCCTATATCCTGGAGGAGGGGCTAGAATTCTATACACATAACCCCCAAAATGTGGAGGCTATGGCTCTGTCATGAGGCTTCAGAGGTTGCCACAATCTATAAGACCTTTATCCAAGTGGCTCCTGGCCATCTGAGGGCACCCTCAAACTGTTGAGGCTACTGGTTAGAGATCAGAGCCCAAGCGAGCACAGAAGTCAAGGGTCAGGGTGACAATGAGGCCTCCAAGGAGAAGTGTGCTGGGCGGGGACTCTGAGGAAGCCAGCAGGAAGGTGCCTGTCTCCAAACCTGAACACTTGAACTCAATGCCTGGAACCCACATGGTAGAATGAGAACCCAATCCCACAGGTTATCCTGATGTGTACATGAGCCCTGACAAGCAGTCACCCAGACGAACATACACACACAAAATAAATGAAAATATGATTTAGGGCTGGAGAGACGGCTCAGGGCTAGAGTGGTTTTTTTTTTTTTTTCTCCTCTTGCAGAGGACCCAGGTTCAGGGCTAGAGTGGTTTTTTCTCCTCTTGCAGAGGACCCAGGCTCAGGGCTAGAGTGGTTTTTTTCTCCTCTTGCAGAGGACCCAGGCTCAGGGCTAGAGTGGTTTTTTTCTCCTCTTGCAGAGGACCCAGGCTCAGGGCTAGAGTGGTTTTTTTTTCCTCCTCTTGCAGAGGACCCAGGTTCAGTTTCTACCTATAACTTGGGGCTGAAGAAATAGCTTAGTGGTTAGGAACACGGTTGCTCTTCCACAGGGTCCAGGTAGGTTCAATTCCCAGCAACCACATGGCAGCCCACAACCATCTGTAGCTCCAATCCTCCTGTCCTTTGTGGGCACCAGGCACACATATGGTACACAGACATACACACAGGAAAACTATGTGAAAACAGGAGCCGCAGAGATGGCTCAGCGGTTAAGAGCACTTGCTGCTCCTGCAAAGGACTCAGGTTTGGTTCCAACATGGTGGCTCACATCCATAATTCTAGTTCCAGGAGATCCAATGCCCTTTTCTGGCCTTCTTTAGGCACTGAAATTACACGGTGCATGTACAAGTTCCTACATATAACATAACATAATATAATAATAAACTTAAAATGTATTAAAAAGTAATTTTAAAAATTTGAAGTGACTACCAGGAAATGCTTTGGGAGCTCTGACCTGAGGCTAAATACAGCTGAAGTCTTACATCTGTGCCGTATGAGAATGAAGAATAAACACAAAAACAAATGACACACATCGCCAGCACGGCCCAGCTCTTCATCCAGGGGACAGACCTTCAAGTGTGGTTCTTTTCTCCTACCTCCCCATCTTCTTCTTCCTCCTCCTCGCCATGGTTAACAGCAACAGGCTCTCCACTGCCCTTCCTACAACTTGACTGAGCTCAACACCAGAACTGAGGCCACCAGAAGGTCACAGTATTTCTTCACGTGTCTGGGGAGCAGATGCCAGGCCCAGTATGTTTGGTCTCACTTGCTGGGGTTTACTCTCTCATTTTAACATCTAAATAATTGTGTGTTCACAGACATGTGCCCTGTATGAGGTTCCGGGAAATGCACATAGTCTCTGGACAAGACGCCAAGCTCTGAACCCGCACTTTGTTCTCGTCCCTCCGGACAGGCTCTTTCCCTGCCCACGAAACATAGTCTCCAGCACACAGCACAGGCTCACAGTTGCTAGTCTCTCCAAAGCTCAGGACTGAGATGGAGGACTGTGTCACTGATGAAGTTTCTGCAACATGATGAGGGATGAGTCAAGGTCCTGCCAGCCCAGGCTCCTGTTTACTCATTCACATAGACATCTGAGCATCCTGCCAGGCGGTGCTGGCACACACCTTTAATTCCAGCACTCGGGAGGCAGAAGCAGGCAGATCCCTGTGAGTTCGGGGCCAGCCTGGTCTACAAAGTGAGGTCCAGGACATCCAGAGCTACACAGTATAACGTGTGTGTGTGTGTGTGTGTGTGTGTGTGTAAAAACAAATCTGAGTATCCACATGATCCTTCCATCACACTTAGTATTCTTCCTCATTTTGAGGGGGAGGGGGGTTTTATCCAGACAGGGTTTCTCTGTGTATTTCTGAATATCCAAAAACTTGCTCTGTAGATGACCAGGCTGGTCTCAAACCCAGAGATCTGTGTGCCTCTGCCTCCTGAGTGCTTGATCTAAAGGTGTGTGCCACACTGCCTCCTGGTAGACTTAGGATTCTTTTTTGTTCTTGTTTTTCAAGACCGGATTTCTCTGCACAGCCATGGCTATTCTGGAACTCATAGAGATCCGCCATCCTCTGCCTCCCAAGTGCTGGGATTAAAGGCGTGCGCCACCACCGCCAGACGTGACCTAGTTCTTAGACACAGTTGTCTTCTCCATCATAGTCTAAGGCCGCGACGATTAGCTTTCCCCTTCCGCAGAGGTCAAGACACCAGGCTCTTCTTTCACACCCAGGTCAGCCCTCTTCCATTAAGTCCAGGCATCCTCGCTGGCCGGCCTCCCCTAGACCGGGCTTCATACAGTCCTCCCTCAGACCCAGGCATTTAGGCTCCAGCCCTCCCAGCTCACACAGAAAGGTGCACACACAGCACTCCTTCCTCAGGCCTTGCTACATTCTTCCTCCAAAGCTTCCCTTAGACCCACGTGCCCTCCCAAGCCTCCCTGAGAACCAGGCGATTTCCTCAGCCCTCTTCCTTCATGCACACAGGCATCCTCCTCTTTATCTCTTGCTCAGACCCAGGATCCTCCTCAGCATCCTCCCTCAGACTCATGAGTCCTCCCCCAAAACCGAGCAACTTCCTTAGTACTCTTCCATCAGACCGCCTCCTCCAGACTCCACAAGGAGAATTATTCTCAGTTCTCCACAAGCACCCAACACTTACCACAGTTGCCATGATGCACACCAACCGCCAATGCCTCAGCGGAAACGGAAATCGGCCAGGAGCGGCCTTTGTTCTCTCTAGGCTCCCCGGTCATCCAGCCCTCTCTATGGTTCATAAAATATGTAAAACTCTCCTGGCCGCACCCATCCCAGAGGCTAAATTGGAAGGCGGATGTCTGAATCTTGGGCGGGTTCCTGACGTCCCCTGCTCCTCCTTCTTTTACCACCCACCCCCACCCTCAACCGCTAAATCCGATTGCAAAATCCTGAACACTTTGTAGCAACCACACGTCCTCCACGATCGTTTTCCCCTCTGTCCACCCTTCCTCCCCAAATTGGGGCCGCAGCTGAGACTGACAGTTCTATTCACCAATTACTTCCGTGCTGCGCAGCAATAAGCCCCGCCCTCTGTAGGTCCCCGGGAGGGTCTGGCTAGAGAAACTGGATCCCATCCTCCAATAAGAAGACGCCGCAGTCCCGTCCCCAAGACGCGGACCAATCGTGCTAGACCAGCAGTGTGGGCAGTGCCTCCTGGCGGCCACAAGGCATCACTGCAGGTGATCGCCCGCCTCAGTGTCGCCGTGCTGCCCTACCTGAGTTGGAGCGCAACGGGGCGGGGGTGCGGTCGTGCAATAGGAAACGGAGTGCTTTGCAAGCTTTCCGTGGGACACCCGCTAACCCGGCCGGTCACCAAGACTGGTGCATTTCCAGCCGACCTCTCCGGTTTCCATTTTTGGTGCTCGAAGTCCCCTGCTTGTAGCAGCCATGCCTCTCAGCCGCAGTCTCTCCATGTCCTCGCTTCCAGGACTGGAAGACTGGGAGGATGAGTTCGACCCGGAGAACACAGTGCTTTTCGAGGTGGCCTGGGAGGTGGCCAACAAGGGTGAGAGCGCCAGCCTCGGTCCCTTGACCGAGGAGGGCAGTCGAGGATGGGAGCCCCAAATCCTGTTCATACGGGCACAGAGCTTCGTGGGCGAACGCTTGGGTCCTGTGAAAAGCGCGTGTGACTTCTGTGTCCTTGAGGTGGGCCAGGAGTAGGCGTCCTAGGCCCTGGGGGGGAAGGGACCAGAGGCTACTCTCAAGATGGAAGGAGGCTTCAGGTCCTGCGATGTAGGGGAGAGGGCACTCAGAGAGAGATTCCCGGGTCTTGGAGGGAGGTTTTCGAGGGCCGAGAGATCTCGGATCTACAAGGCGAAGGAGCTGATGCATCTAACCCTGGGGAGCACTGGAGCTTTCGGGTATGTGGTCCAGAAGATGTGACTGTGAACTAGAGTTTGCTCCTAAAAGTTAGGATTCGTGGGTAGTTCAGAGAGCATGGTGGACCTGATCGCTGTAGTGTAAAGACGAGAGGTGCCTAGACACTCGAATTCTTAGATCCAAGGTGGGAAAGAGCTGGGAACTTGAATGCCAAGCTGTGAAGGAGCCCAGGGGCTAAGCCATGGCTTCCTAAGTGGAGAGGTGTCTCCCTGTGGCCCATCACTTGCACACTGGAATGGGAGGAACCCACAGCCCGCAGTTGTGTGGGGGGAGTCTAGACCACTAGCTTCTTGCTTGTGAGGAGGCTGGGCTGTGTGGATCTGAGTGTTTCATTTTCTCCATCCTGGGGGAGAAAAAGACAGTCTTTCCCAGCATGGTGGGAGTTGGCAGACAGAGCTGTGTTCTGCCAGGGTGCTGGTCTCAGGGCAAGAAACTGAGGACCTAGATTCCTCAATCTGAGGTGGGGTCACAAGAGGAGCAGGGCCCAGTGTGCCTGTGCCCCATTCCCGAGAGATCATAGTCAGGGTCCCTGGAAGTGAGGATTATGAATTCCAGCTTCCCTTAGGTAACTGTGGGAAGCTGATCAGGGCCATGTACCATTCTTCCCATCTGAAAGTTGGGAGCATTAGAACCTGGGTCCCCAATCCTTGTTCTCCCAGCTCCTAATTCCCTCAGCCTAGGAGTCCTTTCTGTTCCAGGACCAGGAACCTAACTCTGCTCCTCCCCCTCATCTCACAAGAGGGCTGCCCTCCAGGCTTTCCATGACCCCAGCCCCTACCTCCTCTGCTTCCCAAGAGTGGGCTCCCGCCTGTCTTCAGTCCCATCAGAGCTGTGGACCAATGGTGGGGTTGTCTGTCCTTTTGCACTTTGGCCCACAGTGGGTGGCATCTACACTGTGCTGCAGACGAAGGCGAAGGTGACTGGGGATGAGTGGGGTGACAACTACTACCTGGTGGGACCGTACACGGAGC
The DNA here is from genome assembly GCA_028555095.1 of Dicrostonyx torquatus. Classification (NCBI taxonomy): domain Eukaryota; kingdom Metazoa; phylum Chordata; class Mammalia; order Rodentia; family Cricetidae; genus Dicrostonyx; species Dicrostonyx torquatus. The sequence continues at coordinate 56,595 of JAQHUG010000756.1, read as the reverse complement.
AGGGCGTGAGGACGCAGGTAGAGCTGCTGGAGCCCCCAACTCCTGAACTGAAGAGGACTCTGGATTCCATGAACAGCAAGGGCTGTAAGGTGGGACACAGCTCTACCCAGGCAGGTGGGAACATGGCCTGCTAGCAGGGGCCAAACAGGAGGCATGCATCCCAGCAGATCTAGGGAAAAAGGGACAGACAGGTATAGGGTCTGGTAAGGAAGGCTAGTGGTACCGGATAGATGGATGAAGATGGATCTAAGCTGAGCTCCTCAGACCCACAGGGTAGAAACAAGCTGGAGCTTGACAGAAAGATAGCGAGCCAGGTTCTGTGTGCACTCCTGTAATCCCAGACACTGTCTCAAAATTAGTGAAGAAAGTAAAGAACAATAGCCAGGCGGGCAAAAAGACGGAGTGTTGATGGAGATGGGAATAGAGGGGTAGAGTCTGAGATGAACAGGTCCAGGACTAAAGAGAGGAGGAAAAGGGCGTGGCTCGGTGATAGATTCCTCTGCCTAGAATCCTCCAATGGGGGGCTGGGGTTGTGGCTCAGTGGTAGAGCCCTGCCTGTCCCGTGTTTAGTCTTGAGAGATGTCATTCAGTCCAAGCACTCAGAAGGCAGAGGCAGGTGGATCTCTGAGTTCAAGGTCAGGACAAGAGAAACCCTGTCTTGAGAGAGAGAGAGAGAAGGTGAGAAGAAGAAGGTGATGTGGTGATGTGTCTGGCTTCTGGGGAGAGGCCATTAGAGGCAGGCAGAAGGCACAGACTAGGGGTTGGAAGACAGACAGGGTCAGGGCTCCACTATCACAACCTGTGTTTGGGGTGGGCTCCAGCATCCAGTTGGGCCAGATCATGTCCCTATGGGACCCCAGAGCAGCCATGTCACTCCCCCAGGGCAACTGTTCCTAATAATAGACCCCTCCCAGCAAAAGGGCAGACAACAGCTGGGAGGGGGAGGGGTACCCCAGTGAGTCTCTGGCAGGGCCAAGCCAGGTTGGGACGGAGGGAAGTGGCCCTGGTAGGAAAGTGCAGTCCTGGTTGTTAGGCTTGTGATTACAGATTACAGAACAGGCCATGGCAGAGGAGAAACCTAGCAGGTGGCGTAGGGGCATGAGCGAGGCAGTCAGCCAGCTGACCTCAGTTCCCAGGTCCCGGAATAGGGCAGGGGGTGAAGCACAGGCCAGCTCTCTGAGCCCCCTCTGCCTCTCTCCTAGGTGTATTTTGGGCGTTGGCTGATCGAGGGGGGACCCCTAGTGGTGCTCCTGGATGTGGGGGCCTCAGCCTGGGCCCTGGAGCGCTGGAAGGGTGAGCTTTGGGACATCTGCAACATCGGGGTACCCTGGTACGACCGTGAGGCCAATGACGCTGTCCTGTTTGGCTTCCTCACCACCTGGTTCCTGGGTGAGGTAGGCCCTCCTACAGCCCACACCTCACCCTCTCTACCTAGACTGGGCCAGAGGGTGGGCTTCCCCTGGAATTCTTGGAATTGTAGGTTCTTTAATGCAAGGATCGACTCTGATTTGGGGGCATACGAATGCCCAGGGGTGCAGCTTGTTTTCTCAGAAGCGCCAGCTGCAGCCTCCTTTACTCCGGTCTCCAGGTGTGAACACACGAGGCCTTGCCTCCGGGAGGGTGTGTCAGTAGTGGGATGGTTCCCAGGAACTCTGGGAGTTGCTCTCCCGTTGATGCTGACTACATCTAAGAGCTTGGAGGGGACTCTTGATGCTTACAGATCATGAGTTGGTTTCAGAACCCAGAATCTGGGCTGCTCCCTCCCCCCATTCTAGGGTTTTTAAAAGATTTAGGAAACTTGACTGTGATGCTTTAGGACAAACAGGATGACTTGATTCAAGGGATTCTGAAAGTTTGATCCTGTTTTACCTGTAAAAAGTCTACTGCTTTAATCCCAGCACTCGGGAGGCAGAGGCAGGCGGATCTTTGGGAGTTCGAGACCAGCCTGGTCTACAAGAGCTAGTTCCAGGATAGGCTCCAAAGCTACAGAGAAACCCTGTCTCAAAAAACCAAAAAAAAAAAAAAAAAAAGTCTACTGCCATTGATAGTGATACCAGGTCTGGAATTGAGAGTGGGACTTAGGGACATGGACATGTTAGTCCTTCCATTTCAGCCTTGCCAGGATTTAGACACTGGCGAACAAACAAGTTCCCATCAGCTTCTGGGACCGAGGTCAGCTGGTTCAGGGCCTTGTCTGTGTGAATGCTGCCTGCTGTCTTCATGTCTGCTGTCCCTTGCTTCCTCATGAGTGCTGGGGGTCTCTGGTTCCTTCTGTGACATGTGGAAACACAGTGGCCCTGTCCCTGTTGCTCCGTAGTTCCTGGCACAGAATGAAGAGAAGCCATATGTGGTTGCCCACTTCCATGAATGGTTGGCAGGGATTGGTCTGTGTCTGTGCCGTGCCCGGCGCTTGCCGGTGGCAACCATCTTCACCACCCATGCCACACTGCTGGGGCGCTACCTGTGTGCTGGTGCCGTGGACTTCTACAACAACCTGGAGAATGTGAGCTGGAAGCGTGGGAGACACAAACATTGCATGACAGCCCAAAGCCCTGGCAGACAACCATGCTGCTAAGAGTCCAGGCTCCCAGCCCTTCTACCATTAGACACCGGGGCAGACCCTGAACCTCTCCCTCACACCCAAGAGAACAGCCCAGACCCTATTCTCAGAGTCCAGCTGCCAGTCCCAACCTCCCCCGGGGCTGTCGTCCAGACTTGAGTCTTAGCCCAGTCCTCCAGACCCTGATTCCCCTCCCTTCCTGCCCAGTTTAATGTGGACAAGGAAGCAGGTGAGAGACAGATCTATCATCGCTACTGCATGGAGCGAGCCGCTGCTCACTGTGCTCACGTCTTCACCACTGTGTCCCAGATCACCGCCATTGAGGCTCAGCACCTCCTCAAGAGGAAACCAGGTAAGGTCTGAGCTCTGCTCGCTAATACGGAGGAGGGAAGAGACTCTGCCAAGCCCCATCAATTTTGTTTTGCTCCAGAGACTAGAACATGAATTCCTGGAAGTCCTGGGTTGAGATGGTAACTCATAAATGAAGCTGGCCGACTCTGCTTCCTGAGTGATACAGATAATAGGGTAATAGATAATAGGAGCTAGAGGGTTTTTATTCTGTTTTATGGTTTGGTTTAGTTTTTAGAGACAGGGTTTCTCTGTGGCTTTGGAGCCTGTCCCGGAACTAGCTCTGTAGACCAGGCTGGTCTCAAACTCACAGAGATCCGCCTGCCTCTGCCTCCCGAGTGCTGGGATTAAAGGCGTGCACCACCACCAACTGGTGAGTTTCTTTTATTCTGATTTCACAAGTGGCTAATATATGCTGATCTTCTGAAAGAAATGCAAATATTTTATAAATTTTTATAAATAATGCAGGCTTTATTTTTGAATGAAGTAAGGGTTGGAACTAGGTTTGCTCATCCTGCCCCATATGCTCCTCAACTTTAAACTTTGCCGTAGGTCCTGGGTTGTAATTTTTTGTTGATTTGTTGTGTGTGTGTCTGTGTGTGTGTGTGTGTGTGTGTGATGCACACTGGTTTATATTTCATACATGTGTATGTGGAGACCAGAAAAGACTCTAAGGTGTCTTCTCTGTGACTGACTGACTTCCTATTTTTTAAAAATATTTATTTATTTATTTATTATGTATACAATATTCTATCTGTGTATATGTCTTCAGGCCAGAAGAGGGAAACCAGACCTCATTACAGATGGTTGTGAGCCACCATGTGGTTGCTGGGAATTGAACTCAGGACCTTTGGAAGAGCAGGCAGTGCTCTTAACCTCTGAGCCATCTCTCCAGCCCCTGACTTCCTATTTTTTAGAGGTTTTATTTATGTATGTGTGTATGTCCTTGTGAGTGGGTACATGCACCCATGTGTGCACATATGTGTATTCATGGAGAGTAGAGGAGGACTTGGATCCTGAACCACCCAAAATAGGTGCTCTGAGAGCAGTAAGCTGGCTTCACTTCTGAGCCGTTTTCTCCGACACCTTCTACAAGCAGGGTCTCTCACTGAACCTGGAGATTTGCCGTTTTGCCAAGGCTATTTAAGCTCCCAGGATCTGCCTGTCTTTGCCACCCCTAGTGCTGGCGTTATAGACATATTTAACCATGCCCAGCTTTCATTGGCTGCTGTGTGTTTGGTTTTGGGTCCTCTTTTTAAGCAGATTTATTAGTATTTTCATATGTGTTAGCGCTCAGTGGCCCAGCTCCCACAGATGGGTGACTACATGGGGATCTGAGCGTGGCTCTCAGTGGCCCAGCTCCCACAGATGGGTAACCACATGGGGATCTGAGCATGGCTCTCGGTGCCCCAGCTCCCACGGATGGGTGACTACATGGGGATCTAAGCGTGGCTCTCAGTGGCCCAGCTCCCACAGATGGGTGACTACGTGGGGATCTGAGCGTGGNTCTCAGTGGCCCAGCTCCCACAGATGGGTGACTACGTGGGGATCTGAGCGTGGCTCTCAGTGGCCCAGCTCCCACAGATGGGTGACCACATGGGGATCTGAGCATGGTTCTCAGTGGCCCAGCTCCCACAGATGGGTGACTACATGGGGATCTGATGGACTCAGGAACTCTGGAGGATGTGGCTTTCATCTGTCCTCCTTCTCTGAAACAGGAACTAAAAATACCACCACTGGGGCTGGAGAGATGGCTCAGCGATTAAGAGCATTGACTTCTCTTCCAGAGGACCCAGGTTCAATTCCCGGCACCCACATGGCAGCTCACAACTGTCTGAAAGGGACTTGACACCTTCACACCAATGCACATAAAATAAAGTTAAATAAACCATAAAAATATTTTTAAAAAAAATACCACCACTGGTCCACTTCCCCCAAAATAGACCTTCTCTTTCTCTCTCTCTCTCTTTTTTAAAAACAGTTATTATTTTATGATTTATTTATTTTTGCTTTATGTGCATTGGTATTTTGTCTGCATGTGTGCTGTCCAAGGGAGTGAGATCCCTGGAAGTAGAGTTACAGGCAGTTGTAAGGTGTGGGTGCTGGGAATTGAACCCAGGTCCTCTGGAAGAACAGCCGGTGCTCTTAACCACTGAACCATCTCTCCAGCCCCCTCTTTCTCTTTTATTTTCTTTTTTCAGCCAAGGTCTCTCTGGGGTGGCCTTACGCTGAGGGTTCAGTCCCTGAAGCGCCTCAGTTACCACAGTGCTGTGACCATTAGCCTGCTCTGTCACGTTTGGTCACCACGTACTGTCTGTCTTTATGCCTCTTTTAGGAGCTCAACCATTTCCTTCCCTCATATAATTTTTAAAAACGTGTTTATTTAATGGTGTGTGCATACGTATGTGTGCCTGAGTGTATGAACACTGGTTGCTGCTCTGGAAAACCCGGGTTCCACCCCCAGCACCCACATGGTGGCTTACAACCATCTGTAATTCCACTTCCTAGAGATCTGACATCCTCTCCTGGCCTCCACAGACAACAGACACACACGGTACACGGACATACTTGTAGCCAAAACACTAATACACACAAAATAAAAGGATTAAATCCAAAAACTAAAATAAGAAATAAAGAAAGGTCAAGTAGAATCAGTCCTGTGGAGCCGAGTTCACCAAGGGGCTGTGGGACAGTGAAGTTACAACAGGAAGTCGTTTCCCTCTTGATCAGAACAAAGAAATGAAACGTGAGACCCGCTCTCCCAACCCTAGATATTGTGACCCCCAACGGGCTGAATGTGAAGAAGTTCTCTGCTATGCACGAGTTCCAGAACCTTCATGCTCAGAGCAAAGCACGAATCCAGGAGTTTGTGCGTGGTCATTTTTATGGGTACGTGAACCAGATGGCTAAGAGAGGGCGGGGGTTGAGACTCCCATGTCTCAGAGAGGGTGAAGGTTTGGATTCCATGGCCCTTCACCCCTGGGACAGCTATGGTCTCCAGTCTTTCTTTTTTTTTCTGGGTTTTTCGAGACAGGGTTTCTCTGTAGCTTTGGAGCCTGTCCTGGAACTAGCTCTAGTAGACCAGGCTGGCCTCAAACTCAGAGATATCTGCCTGCCTCTGCCTCCCGAGTGCTCGGATTAAAGGCATGAGCCACCACCACCCGGCTCTTTTTTTTTTTTTTTTTTAAAGATTTATTATGTATACAATGTTCTGCCTGCTTGTGTCCCTATAGACCAGAAGTTGGCACCAGATCTTATTACAGGTAGTTGTGAGCCACCATGTGGTTGCTGGGAATTGAACTCAGGAACTCTGGAAGAATAATCAGTGCTCTTAACAGCTGAGCCTTCTCTCCAGCCCTCTCCATTAGTTCTTGATATCTAGAGCTGTGTGATGGGTGTTAATTAAATGCCCATCAAAGGAGAAAATGCTCCAATCTGCACATGACCTCTGATACCAGTGTATTGTAAAAAATGCTTTGGCCCTGTGGCTTCTGGGATTTGTAGTTTTCAGAGCCAACTTGGGAACTGAGACCTCACTCTTTCCTGTGACTTGTTTAGGCACTTGGACTTCAACTTAGACAAGACTCTGTATTTCTTTATTGCTGGCCGCTACGAGTTCTCCAACAAGGGAGCTGATGTGTTCCTGGAAGCCTTAGCCCGGCTCAACTATCTGCTCAGAGTAAGGCCTGGTCCATGGAGAGGGAGCTGGAGGAGAAAATATGTCCATAGCCAGGGAGAATGGAGACCTACGGGGTGGTTATGGAAACCCTCGGGTAGGAGCAGAGCACAGAGACCCAGAAAGATCAGCAGTTAGGTCTGGTGGCAGGGCCGGGCCGGGGCAGGGGGGTGAAAACAGGACTGGGAGCTTGGTTCAGGGGTAGAGCACCTCCATAGATGGGCTGAGGATGTGGCTCAGTGCCGGGCAGAGCCCCTGCCTAGGATGGCCCAGTAAGAGCTAGAGATGTGACTCAGTGGTAAAGCACCTACCTATGCAGGAGACTTTGATTTTAATCTCCTATATTGTGATAAAAAAGAAAATCAGAAGTCCCATAGTTCTTAGCAGCGATGGCATGGTTGAGTCCAGCATCCTGACGTCACTATGCTCCTTGCCCCAGGTGAACGGCAGCGAGCAGACAGTTGTTGCCTTCTTCATCATGCCGGCCCGGACCAACAATTTCAACGTGGAAACCCTGAAGGGCCAAGCCGTGCGCAAACAACTCTGGTCAGCAGCTCTTGGCCGGCCCGACCCTGGGGGCCATACCTGCTGGGTCCCACATCTCTCTGTGGTGGCTAGCTCTCACCTGATCAGGACACCACACCCATTCCTAGTAAAACCTTCACTTGAAGCACGTGGTCTGGCTGGAAGTGTGAGCACATGATCAGGGCAGATAATCGACCACAAAGTTTCTGCCCTGCCACCAGCTGTGACCTTCCTTTTCATTCTGCTGAACCACTGCATCCCTGCTGGGCCACTGCATCCCTCCTGGGCCACTTTATCCCTCCTGAACCACTGCATCCCTCCTGGGCCACTGCATCCCTCCTGAGCCACTGCATCCCTCCTGGGCCACTGCATCCCTCCTGGGCCACTGCATCCCTCCTGAACCACTGCATCCCTCCTGGGTCTATTTCCTACTCTCTGACACCCATGCATTCACTGTGCCCCGGCCTCTGAATATCTACCACGTGTCAGGCACTGTTCTAACCCTGGTGAAAGCAGGTACATATTGAAGTGAGGGCGAGCTTGGAATGCAGCATGGTCTGTAGAGCACTTGCCCAGCATTCGTAAGACCCTTGGTTCGGTCCCCAGCATTGCATAGACCCGGATCATGGTCCATTTCTCTAATCCCAACAGTTGGGAAGGAGACACAGAAGGCTCAGAAGTCCAAGGTCATACTAGCCAGCATACTGAGGCCAGGCTTCCAGGATGTGGAGGGGTCAGGGAGAGGGGTCCAGAGTGGCAGGATCAGTGTGTCCTAGGGAGGACATGGGCCGCAGCCCTGGGAGGATGGTAAGTCATGAGACAGTAGGGTGATAGTCTTTCCGGAGTTTGTGTGCCAAGATATTCCTCTCTCCGAATATTATTCCTCTTGTTTATAAAACAGGACCTCACATCACTGTCCAAGGTTCACCCAAACCCTAATAATAGCTGACATTTCTGGAAGGCTCTGTGGCTGGGCTTCCTTCCCACCTCGCAGGCTCTCTGCAACTCTGAGGTCGATTCTATTTTTACACTCCCCTCACAGATGAGTCGCTGACATCAGAGGAAAGGCCACCTGTCCCTAGCCACACCTCTCAAGAAGCAGAAGCTTTCTCCAGTCCCCACCCCCAGTCTAAAGTCCCCCCAGGGCCTTCTTCTCTGCCCAGATCTCAGTTTCCCTGTTGCCCCAAAGCTTGATAGTAAACAGTAGCTGGTGTGTGTGACAGTTGTCTCTCTCCCTTCCAGGGACACAGCCAATACAGTTAAGGAGAAATTCGGGAGGAAGCTTTATGAATCCTTACTAGTGTGAGTGCCCAGCCCTGATCCTGTCGTCACTGGTCACCCGACCTGAGCTGTCCACCTCTTTATTCCCAAATGCCTATCTCTCCCCTTGCAGGGGGAGCCTCCCAGACATGAACAAGATGCTGGACAAGGAGGATTTCACTATGATGAAGAGAGCCATTTTTGCTACTCAGGTATGGTCTGCATGCCTGAGAAGAGTGCTGGCCGTTCCCAGCATTTCCTGAGGTTTCTGGAAGTTCTATTCTCTCGGGTTACCCTTTATAGAGAGCCGATTCTGAGATCCACAGAAATGTCAATGTTAAAACACAACTTCCATTTCAAAGGGAAAATATTGTTTATTCTGGCCTGGTGGTGGGTGGTGGCGCACACCTTTAAGGAGGCAGAGGCAGGCATATCTCTGATTTTGAGGCCAGTCTGGTCTACAGAGTGAATTCCAGGACAGCCAGAACTATACACAGAAACCCTGTCTCAAACAAACAAAACAAAAGAGATGGAGAGAAAGACAGTTTATTCTGTAGCCAAGTCTGACCATGGGCCAGGTACACAAATTTAGATCACGTGGAACACCATGTTACATTTTTTGACTTTGTATGGTAACAGAACAGAGAAAGTAATAACATATTTTAAAACACACTTGTGGAGACATCAGGTTAGAAGGGTTACAGCAAAGGGAGAAATCTCAGCTATAGACCTAAAATGTTGTCTGACGGCATTTCTAGTCTCGGTGGAAACTAGGGTTTCACTAAGTTAATACAGCCCAAAAGGTTTTATCTGGCCGGGCGGTGGTGGTGCACACCTTTAATCCCAGCACTCGGGAGGCAGAGGCAGGTGGATCTTTGTGAGTTCGAGACCAGCCTGGTCTACAAGGCTGCTGGGAGTTCTTTCCTTTCCAGCTTTGGTGCCTGTGGTCACATTGATGAGGCTGTTTTGGAATCTAGACAGCTAACATGTACTAACGAGGTAGGGTGTGCTTTTGGAGAAAATATTTCTGAAATGAGGCAGCCACTTCCTTCTTGAGTAATGCTAACATGGGATACTGGGAGTTGTAGTGTTTTTGTTTCTTTGTTCAGTCTTGTTTGTTTTTTGAGATAGGGTTTCTCTGTGTATCTCCAGGTGTCCTGGAACTCACTCCGTAAACCGCCAGGCCAGCCTCAAACTCAAGAGATTTGCCTGTGTCTGCCTCCCTGAGTGCTGGGATTAAAGGCACACACCACCACTGCCTCGTGGGAGTTGTAGTTTTTGGCCCTCATACACTGCCAGTGTGTGTGCCCTTTAGTGAGGTGGTGCAACAGTCATATGCTCTTCCTGGTAGAGAAGTCTAGGGTTTCGGTCAATATATCTGTGCGATGCAACTATGACTCCTGGGTTCTTAAGAAAACTACAACTCCCAGCTGCCCTTACAGCTTGCTATCACATGGACACAACTGTCCACTTGGTTGGGGGCATTTAAATTTCCTTGGGATTTCCTTATTTTTGGGGGGCAGAGTCAGCATTCTGCTGCCATTCTGGTTTATGTTCCATGCTTACATCAACTGAGGTGGCTGTAAAGCCACATGGTTGCTTTCATCTTGCCGAGGTTTCTTGGGTTTTCTTTAAGGACAGATACTTCCTTGTCATCTGTGGAGCACCTCAGATCAGTTCTGCCTCAGTTTACTGGGTTTTCTGATGTGGTGGTGGTTTTGCTCATGATAGTTACAGGAAAAACCTGGGTTCCAGTCTGGAATTTGTTGACCACTGTTGGTGACATCTTCAGATCCCTGGCATCATCATGGCCATGAGCGAGTAGCAAATTTGTTTCTCCCTTGACCCCCACCTCACTTGTGACTTCTGCAGCGGCAGTCTTTCCCCCCTGTGTGCACCCACAACATGCTAGACGACTCCTCAGACCCCATCCTGACCACCATTCGCCGAATTGGCCTTTTCAACAGCAGTGCTGACCGTGTGAAGGTGAGGCTGGCCACTGGTTGGTTGGGGTGGGGTTGGCGGGAGATAGGGATCGCCTTAGTTTATCAACTGTACTGTCTCAGGGTTTCTATTGCTAAGAAGAGACACCATGACCATGACAACTCTTATAAAGGAAAGCCTTTCATTGGGACTGGTTGACAGTTCGGAGGTTTAGTTCAGTATTGCCGTGGCAGGAAGCATGGCAGCACACAAGCAGACATGGTGCTGCAGAGGTAGCTGAGTATGCTACATCTAGATCCACAGGTAGCAGGAAATGATAGTGAGCCATTGGGCCTGGCTTGAGCTTCTGAAACTCAGCGGCCCGGCCTCCCCACCCCCACCCCATGACACACTCCCTCCAACAAGGCCTTACCTCCTAATAGTGCCACTCCCTATGAGCCTTGGGGGGGTATTTTTATTTCAAATCACCACCTGAACTATTTAGAAAGACTCGTGACTTCTGAGGCCAGCTGAGTTTAGTTTTAAGTCTTTGGCTTGTCCACTTTGCTGTGTTTGTTTAATGTACCTTCCCTGGCTACTCCGGGTCCTTCTCTTCCTTTGGCAGGTGATTTTCCATCCCGAGTTCCTCTCTTCCACGAGCCCTCTGCTCCCAGTGGACTATGAGGAGTTTGTCCGTGGCTGTCACCTTGGAGTCTTCCCCTCCTACTATGAGCCCTGGGGCTACACACCTGGTGAGTGTGGGGGGAGGGGGAGGGGTTGCAGAGTGCTGGGGTTTGTGCAGTTCTGGCATGAACCTGCAACATGGCTCCTCAGTTTAGGGATGATGGTAAGGGCCCAGCCTGTTCCATTGTACGGTTTTGTGACACAGAAGTCCACAGGGCTCAGGGCTAGAAGACTGGTGTGGTGTTCATTTCCAGTGGTTGTCGTGGATAACCTCATCTCCAGTTTGCTGGCGTGTGATCTCCCAGAACCATGAGGTGCTGATGAGCAAGACTGTTCCCAGTGCCTCTCAGACTTGCTATGTAGCCAAGGCTGGTCTTGAACTCTGATCTTCTTGCTTCTACTTGGGAAGTGTTGTGATTACAAGCCTGCACCATTGTGACCTATTTGTACAGTGCTGGCTGTCAAACCAGGGCTTTATGTCTGCCAGGCAAGCGGTCTACCAGCCCATCTTCCTGGTCCCCTCTCCACAGCCCTCTTCAGCCCTGAGCTCTGAGTTGCAATTGCCTGTTTCTTTTTTTTTTTTTTTTTTTGGTTTTTCGAGACAGGGTTTCTCTGTGGCTTTGGAGCCTGTCCTGGAACTAGCTCTTGTAGACCAGGCTGGTCTCAAACTCACAAAGATCCGCCTGCCTCTGCCTCCCAAGTGCTGGGATTAAATGCGTGCGCCACCACCGCCCAGCACAATCGCCTGTTTCAAAGTCTCCCTCATTGAGGGAAGACTATGGGGTTTTCTTGTGAATTTTTATTTTATACGCAGGGTTTTGTGAAACCCAAGCTAGCCTCAAGTTCACTGTGTCTGAGGATGACCTTGAACTCTTGACCTTCCTACCTCTTTTGAGTGTATTATATTCATCAATTCTTTCTCTCTCTCTCTCTCTCTCTCTCTCTCTCTCTCTCTCACACACACACACACACACACACACACACACACACACTCTGAGTGAATCATTATTTCTCTTCCTTACAGAGCTTGGGTAAGGGGTTACTCAGAGGAGTGTGGGCGTCCTTAAAGCAGTCATATCAAAGAGTAGTCTCCCCACCTCCATGGCTGCAGCAATGGGGCCTCCTCCCACAGTCTATAGTGTAGGACCTCCTACGGCCATAAGACCAATAAAGCTGGAACAGAATTACATACATCTGGGAGGAGATGTGGGAAGGAGTGGCTACAGTCTCTAAAGAGGGGTAATGCCCACCCCCCAGGCCTTGAGGGTCACTTGCAAGCTCTGGCACTGCTCTAACTGAGATAATAATGGCCAAGTGTTTTGAGTTCGGGCCAGCCTGGTCTACAGAGCGAGTTCCAGGACAGCCAGGGCTACACAGAGAAAGCCTGTCTCAAACGTCAAAAAGAAACGAAAAAGATAATTGTTGTCATGCCTGGAAAGCATTGTTCTACCATGGGGTCTCTGTCACCTAGATTTGAACTCATGGCAGCCCTTGCCTTAGCTCCCTATTGTAGGGCCTATCCTGAGCCTTGGGATCACTCTGAGCTCTTTCCTTACCCCTAGTGGAAACACACTGGTGTGGTTAGCACACTGGAAAGGCTGAGGCAGCATCAGCGTTTCAAGGCCTTCCTGGGCTCCACAGTAAACCCTCAGACAAGCCACCAGGTAGCAGCTAGTATCTGTACCTGCAATGCTATCTAATGGATGCAGAGGCAGGAAGATTGGGAGTTCATGGTCATCCTGGGCCTGGGCGGCGTGAGACCCTGTCTCATACAACAGTGGCTGGAGGGATGACTCAGCAATTAAGAGCATTGACTGAGCCGGGTGGTGGTGCACACCTTTAATCTCAGCACTTGGGAGGCAGAGAGGCAGGTAGATCTCTGTGAGTTCAAGGCCAGCCTGGTTTACGAAAGGGAGTTCCAGGCCGGGCGGTGGTGGCGCACGCCTTTAATCCCAGCACACAGGAGGCAGAGGCAGGTGGATCTCTGTGAGTTTGAGACCAGCCTGGTCTACAAGAGCTAGTTCCAGCGCAGGCTCCAAAGCCACAGAGAAACCCTGTCTCGAAAAACCAAAACAAACAAACAAACAAACAAACAAAAAAAACAAAGGGAGTTTCAGGACAGCCAGGGCTATACAGAGGAACCCTGTTTTGAAAAACAAACAAACATACATACATATCTCAAAACAACAACCACCAACCTGACTATGACCATGTGATAATCCAGAATTTATACTCTGGCACACAGGCACACATGCACACACACAACATATCTTATATGATGATTAAATAAAGTTCCTTATGGAAGCCCAGCATTAGTGTTCCATACATAAGTATCCTCTTAATCATGGGCTTTTCAGCAGATTCACTTTTCTGAGTCTCCTAGCTTCCCTTCCTAGAAATGGGGGAGGCCCTCAGCACCCCTCAGGTGCAGCCCGGGTGTGCTTGGCTCAGTTGCCACCAGTTGCCAGCAGGTGGCAATGTAGAGGCATCTCTTGCGGAGCAGGCTGGAGAGACCTGTTGAGTTTGCAGTTCCCACTCTTGTCCCTACAGCGGAGTGCACCGTCATGGGCATCCCCAGCATCTCCACCAACCTCTCGGGCTTTGGCTGCTTTATGGAGGAACACATCGCAGATCCCTCAGCTTACGGTCAGTACAAAAGAAGGACAGCAAGGGGGTTCTCGCCCACAATTCAGACTTTTTTTTTTTTTTTTAAATAAATCCTGATGCCTGCCTCTGTAGGCATTTACATTCTGGATCGGAGGTTCCGCAGCCTGGATGACTCCTGCTCGCAGCTCACCTCCTTCCTCTACAGCTTCTGTCAGCAGAGCCGGAGACAGCGCATCATCCAGCGGAATCGCACAGAGCGGCTGTCAGACCTGTTGGATTGGAAGTACCTAGGCCGGGTATGACCGACTTCCTTTTCATTAGCCTCAGCTGGTTCTGTAGCCTCAAGAGGCTGGAGGTGGATGGGGTGCTCGCCTTTAATCCCAGCAACTGGGAGACAAAGGCAGGAGGACTTCTGAGTTCCAGACCATCCTGGTCTACAGAGCAAGTTCCAGGATCCAGTGATACACAGAGAAATCCTGTCTTTATAAAAACAAAAAGAAAGGGCTGGAAAGGTCCTGAGTTCAATTCCCAGCAACCACATGGTGGCTCACAATTATACGTAATGAGATCTGGTGCCCTCTTATATGACCTGCAGGCATACATGCAGGAGAACACTGTATACATAACAGAAAAAAGAAAAAAAAAAACAAAAGAAAGAAAGAGGCTGGAGATAGCATCTCCTACTTATAATAATTGCTGTCTCTTTAAGAAATTAATGGGGCAGGAGCTGTGGTGGAACACACCTTTAATCCCAGCACTCAGGAGGCAGAGGCACACAGATCTCTGTGAGTTTGAGGCCAGCCTGGTCTACAAAGAGAGGTCCAGGAAGGCCAGGGCTGTTACACAGAGAAACCCTGTCTTGGAAAAGAAGAAATTAATGTCGGGGGCTAGAGAGATGGCTCAGTGGTTAAAGAGCACTGGCTGCTCCTCCAGTGGACCTGGTCTGGTTCCCGGCACTCACATGGTGGCTCACAAACATCTGAAATTCCATTTCTAGGGGATTTGACATCCTCTTGTCTCTGTGGCACCAGACGTACTCGTGGTACACAGACACAACAAGCAGAGGAAACACCCCTTCACATAAACAACAGCCATAAATCCGCTGGGCCTGTGTTGCAAGAGGTGGGAGCAGCGGGCTGTATCCAGCCCGGCTCCCGACCACACGTCCGCATGGCTATACCTGGAATGCACAAATTACACACAAACTGGATTCATTTAAATTACTGCCTGGCCCATTATCGTTAGCCTCTTCTTGGCTAACTCTCACATCTTATTTCAATCCATTCTTTATAGTCTGTAAGTCACCACGAGGTAATGGGCTTACCAGGAAGATTCAGCATGTTAACCCTGGCTGCTTCATGGCGGCTCTCTCTCTGACCCAGTCTTCTTCCCAGCATACTGTTCTCTTCCCTGCCTATCTAAGTCCTGCCCTATCAAATGGTCAAGGCAGCTTCTTTATTTAACCAATCAAAGCACAGAAATACAGAAGAACCCTCCTACACCACCCCTGTGTGTAGCACTGAAAGGCAGAGATAACAGGATACCTGGGGCTCACTGGATAGCCAGCACCCTCTTTATGTCAGACCCCCATCTCAAAAAAACAAGATGAAGGCCCGGCATGGGTTACATGCCTTTTATTTCAGTACCTCACCTGCAAAGGGAGGTGGATCTCTGTGAGTTCAAAGCCAGCCTAGTCTACATAACAAGACCTGTCTCCAAAAAGAAAAAAGAAGAAGATGGGCTGGAGAGAGGGCTCATTGTGGTTAGGCACACTTGCTGTGTAATTATCAGCGTGCAGACGCCAGCACTCAAAGGAAACACTGGTCATTCCCCTGCCAGGAGTCAGTGCCTCTTCTGGTCTCTGCACACATGCACAGCTTACACATATGCATATACTCACACATAAATAAATAAATCAGAAAAAGCAGCACCTGAGGCATAACACCTGAAATTGTACTCTGGTCTTTGTATATGGGTGTGTGCACGCACACACATGCACTTGTACATGCACCCCAAAAAAGAGAAGAAGAAAGAAAGAAAAGAAAAAAGAAGCCGGGCGGTGGTGGCGCACGCCTTTAATCCCAGCACTCGGGAGGCAGAGGCAGGCGAATCTTTGTGAGTTCGAGACCAGCCTGGTCTACAAGAGCTAGTTCCAGCACAGACAAGATCCTCTAGTAAATTGGGAGCATGGGACCTTGGGGGAGAGTTGAAGGAGGGAGGGAAGAGTCAGGGAGGGGACCAGAGAAAAATGTAGAGCTCAATAAAGATCAATTTAAAAAAAAAAAAAGGAAAACAAAACAACCTAGAAATAGTATCTGGCCAGCGTTTTTCTCATTTGCGTGTAGTGGTGTGGCCAGTCAGCACTTGATCTGAGAATTTGCCCTGTGGTAAGGTGTGACAAGGATTATCCATGCCTAGCCAGACGGGTCATTTGCAGTTACATAAGGTTTACCCAGGATAGACAAGTCTGCCCAGTGAACTTGTTTGTGTAAAGATATAGCAAATGGAGCCTGCTGGCAGTTGAGAGCCAGCTGGGTGTGCATAGTAATACCCTCAACCCTCAACCCCGTCAGATGTGGCCAGCTGTACCTATTGGCCCAGGCTTGTCATCCTAGGTACCTGGAAGGGTGAGGCAGGAGAACTATACAACCTATATGCCAGCCTAGGCTAATTACGGGGAAAGTTTGCTGTCAAGCCCTTGCCTAGACTCCACCCGTAACAGGGGTGGAGCATGGCTCAGTGTTGGCGCAGGGGAAATGGGAGTGTGGTTAGGTTGTAGACGCTTACCTAGAATCTACCGGAGTGGCACAGTGTAGAGACCCTGCCTTGCATCCCCGGTGATAATCTGGGGAGCGTGGCTCTTCTTTTAATAAAACCATGGCCAGGCAGTAGTGACCCATGCTTAAAAACGCAGCACTTGGGAGACTGGCAGGCGGGTCTCTGGGTTTAACAGGACCACCAGGGCTACACAGAGAAAAAGTGTCTGGGCTTAATCTGCCAGTAGCTGGAATATAACCTCTGCCTTTGACATATTCTGTCCTTTCTGCCCAGTACTACATGTCTGCACGCCACATGGCTCTGGCCAAGGCCTTTCCAGATCATTTCACGTATGAGCCCCACGCAGTAGATGCGGTAAGTGAAGCCGCGACCAATGCTGGGCCGGGCGGGACAGGCTGGTTTGGTAGTGACGGTTAATGAACACTAATGAGGCTTAAGTGGCACCCATTCACCCTGTTTGTGTCCGCTCCGGGTTATGCAGTCCCAGGGGTACCGTTACCCACGGCCAGCCTCCGTGCCGCCATCGCCCTCACTGTCTCGACACTCCAGTCCACACCAGAGTGAGGATGAGGAAGAGCCCCGGGATGGACTGCTGCGGGAAGACAGTGAGCGTTATGATGAGGAAGAAGAGGCTGCCAAGGACCGCCGCAACATCCGAGCACCGGAGTGGCCACGCCGGGCCTCCTGTTCTTCCTCCACAGGCGGAAGCAAGAGAAGCAATTCAGTGGACACTGGGGCCTCCAGCTCACTCAGCACACCCACTGAGCCCCTGAGTCCTACCAGTTCCGTGGGTGAGGAGCGTAACTAAGCCCCTCTACCCCACTCCCTGCCTGTCCTGTGTCCCTTGCAGAGGGGCCTGATAGATGGGAGGGTGCCTGAACCCCACTCCAGACCCCAAGAGGGACCCGTACCCAGTATGGTCCACAGCCCAGTCTGTTTCAGACACTCCATTCTTGGAGTCCCCACATGCCACGCCGCTGTGCCTTTCTTGTGCAGAATGCATTCTTTGTGTTCTGGTCTGGAGTCTTCAGACTCAGACTGGGTCCCAGAGGCCAGGAATCTGCCTTTGTTCTTAGATGCCAGAGGTTTTCAGCCTCCTGGCTTATTGTTTTCCAGGCTGCTGCTTCTTCATTTGATCCTAAACCACAGAGAGTATCTGCGCTCAGGTCTGCCCCCAAGACCACCTCATTGTTAGAATCTGTGTGGCCTCCCTGCAACTGGGATGCCCAGTTCAGAGTTAAGACACCTCAGGGATTAATATAGTTGAATATGGGCTGGAAAAGTAACTCAGTTGTCAGAGTGCTCGCCTAGCACACCCGAAGCCCTGGGATCTAGCTCTAACACCTCACCTTGTAAACCTGAATTGCTGGTACACCTCTGTAATTCCAGTACTAAGTAGAGGCAGAAGGGTCAGGAGTGTAAGGTCTTCTGCTACATAGGAAGTTAATTCATGGCCAGGCAGGGTAACATGAGACACTGCCTCCTAAGTCAAATGAAGCAAAGGAAACAGTGCTTGTGGTCCTCCATTTCAGCCCGCAGCTGGGATTCCAGGACAGGCTGCAAGCTTGGCCTCCTTGGGTGTGTCCTGCTCATTTCTCCCAGGGAGCATGCAGAGTTGGACCAGACCATTCTGCCTTTTTGTGGACCAGAGGTTATTCTTCCCTTTGATCCAGTGTCCCCTCCAGGAAATGGCTCCTTTGAGAACAGGATGACTGTCAATCCACAACAGCTCAGCCTACCATGAAACCACTGGGCTCTGGCTCCCAGTGGCCAAATCAGGAGTCTGATCACTGTGCTGCCCCCGGTCCCCTTTCCTGATCTAGAACCGAGCCCACTGGCTTCTTGAAGCCCCACATGTACCTCGAGGCCTTTCTGCCTGCAAGCTTTGTCCTGCCCCAGCTTCTGTGAATGGAGGGCCCTCACACCTGAGGCCCTTCTTGGTTTGCATTTGGAGGGGGAGGGCAGAAGGTGTGTGATTGGAGTGTGTCCAGAGATGAAAAAATATACCTGTATCTAAGAGTTAAGTGTAACTGAGCATGAACTCCTGTGGCGTGGCGCGTCTCCCCCCTCACCTCCCCAGCTGTCTATGTGTAAGCTTGGTTTTTATAGGTGGGATCTTGGCACGGCACATACCCAAGGTGGCTCAACATCGCAGCAGTCCTTCCTTTAGCCTCGCAAGTGCTGGCCTCACAAACATACTAGGAGCCCCAGCTTCCTCCTGGTTTCAGCCTGCTCTTGCCTGCCCAGTGCCTCTGTGGAAAGCCTTGAATGGCTGTTGGGAGAGGCCAGTGTTTGTTTTCAGGAAAGGCTAAGTGACTGCTTAGTTTGGATTTGAGACTCTGACTCTGGCTAGAAAGTGACAAGACAAGGAAGATGCACAGAAGTCACAGGTGCATGCAACAAAAGACCCAAAGTTCAAAGCCTCCCTTGACTGTGGCAAGACCCAGCCTCCTCGGGGTGTGGCTAAGCAGGCTATTTCCCTGGTTCTCAGGCCTCAGTGTCCTCTGCAGGACTGAGTTCTCCAGTCTCTAAATCTGAGGGTGGGGTGGCCAGACTACAAAGCAGTGATTGTATTGGGTCTTTTCCCTGCCCACCGAGCAGTTTCACGCAGCCCTCCTTATACAGGACACAGCAATATTGTCACAGTTGCCCCATCCCACCCACCCCCATGCTTCTAACTCCTGGGCAAGGTTTTGGTTCCTGTTTGGACAATGGTTCCAAGTTTCACATCCTCCTTTTTGATGGGCGCCAACCTCTAGCTCAGCATCCTGTGGACACCCTGTGACCCTGGCTGCCCTACACTTCCAGCATGCCTTGCACTGGCATTTAGAAGCCTCCTATTTGTATGTTTAGTGTTCTTTCAGTGATAGGGGTGTAGCTCACTTGAGCTCAGCCATTGAAACCTCCACACTCCTCTGCAGTTACAGATAAACCAGAGACCCATCTGCCGCCTGAGAAGGTGGATGCCAGCACCATGCAGGCAGAGATGCCAGCAACACACACGGGTTCCCACAGAAAACAAGAGCAGGGCCTTCACCAACTGCTGTTTCCAAAGACTTTATTTTTACTTGGTCCAAGACTTGAGAGGGGCTCCAGGGCATTACAAAGCTGCCTAGTGGCTTGAGAGGTTCAGGTGAAGGTCCTGAGGCTGGCTGGTGTTAAAGCAGGTGGGAGCCCCTCAGGAGAGGCCTCCTAGTCATGCTTGAGAGTGAGCCGCTCAAAGAGGTACTCGCCCAGAGACGCCTGGGGCCCAGCAGCCAACCTGCGGAGGTTGGTCTGGTGGTTGCCCATTTTCTTGATGACCTTCACCTCCTCATCCAGGAAGTGGTTTTCATGGAAGTCACAGAGATGAGGGTCTGTGCGAGCAGAACCCAGGGAATGAAGATCCAAGAGGGCCTGGTTCAAGTTCTTCTCCAAGGCCAGGGCAACTTCCATGGCCTCCTGGGTTTTACCCCACTCGTCCTGAGATGGCTTCTGCACAAGAGAATAGTATCATATCTCAGAACTAGTCTTACATCCTCCTCCCAGCCAAGAATAAAAGACTATGCAGGGACTGCACAGCGCAGAAACATTACGGCCCTTTTCTGATGAGTTTCAGGACAACTAGGCTACAAAGTGAGACCCTGCCTCCCCAGATCACAGCATCCTGTAGCTTTAGTTTTCACTCCATTTCCCATTTTGAGACACTGTGCATTTAACTGACTCTACATGCCCCAGAGCCCACATAGTGACCTGACGTGGAGTGCCGGTCCTGCCGATCCCCACCACCACCGCACACACCCCCTCAAGAATGGAATGCAACTCTCCAGCAGTCGGACCCACATACGGCCAAAACCACGGGATCGCAATACCAAACAAACCAAGGGGTCGCACGGGTGCGGCACGCTCGGTGGTGTCCAATGTCCACCGCCGCACTTACCTGAACATCCTGAAAGAGTGCACGGCCTCCGCGATCGTTCTGCAACTTGAGGAGACGCTCGGCGCCCTCGCGCTTCTCCTCGGCCAATTCGCGGAAGAAGTGGCCTACACCCTCCAGAGCCACGTCATCCCGATCAAAATAGTAGCCCTGCGGTAGGAAATATTACAAACGAGAGTTAACGGAACGCAGTGGCGCACATCTTTAAACGCAATAGTCGGGAGGCAGCGGGCAGCATGTGGTCGACACGGCGAGCTCCAGCCAGGCAGTCTACACAGCGCTACAGTCTCAAAGTAAACAAGAGCTCTGCTGGGGCGAGGCCGGCGCACGAGGTCTCCGCCCGCGGTGGAACAAAAGGGGGCCCGCGCATGCGCAGTGGGGTGGGCGAGGGACCCAGAGTGGAGGGCAGCCCGGGCTACTCACCAGCGAGAGGTAGGTGTAGGAGGCCCGCAGGTGCAGGTTGACCAGGCGGTTCACGGCAGCCTCCACTTCGGTGGAATAATTTTGACGAACCTGGGAGGTCATGGCTGAGACGCAGTCTGGAGCTGCCCGCAAGGAGAAGGTGCTGGCTGGTCCTGGGAGCTGAAGGCGGCGAGCAGATGGTCCCAGAGGCTGCGACTGCAGAGGATGAGGAGCGGTGGAAGCTAACAAAGGGAGGCCCCGGGTCTGTTCCGTCCAAACACTGTTGAAGCAAGACACAGATCCACGGGATCTCCGACGGCTGCTGCAGGGCGAGCACCGCCGGCTCCTTTTATAATGTGCTGACCCCCCCCCGGGGGGGCGGGACGCCCCGGCCAGGGATTAGCCAATTAGCGGTGCTGTGAGGCGGGAACGGAAGATTGTACTCGACCAATACCGACTGAGTGGGATCTCGGTCCCACCCTCCTCCCTTGGGGTAGTCACGCGCCTGGAGCGCGAGGGCGTTGTGAAATGGAGGCTGGGGGAGGGGCGGGGGGTCGTGGTTCGAGCGCAAATCTGAGGTCGAGGGATTCTTGGGCGCGTGGTCAGGCGACCCGGTGGAAGGGATGGCTCTGAGGTCCTTTGGGGGTGTCTCACAGAAGGCAAGGCCTGTGACCAGGAGTTCAGCGATGGGCTGAGTGTGGGTGGGGAACGTGTGTAGTGCAGAGAACGTCCATGGCCCAAGATACGTGGTATGGAAGGGGTACTCGGAAGTTTAGGGTTTTAAGGTTCATGATGCTTCGTGGGTTTGTTTTCTCCTAGAACCTTTGGGGGAGGTCTTGAAGCCTTGAGGTGGTCTGCAGGATGGAAAGGGTAGAGCCTTGGAGTATCGTGTGTGCATGTGTCTCTGGACACGTGAAGTCCCAGTCAGTACTCTAGAATCCTGGTCAGCTTGTCTGGGTCTGGGGACCGGTTTTTCTAGGAACTGAGACATGCCTATGGGGAATTTCTGGGCTGCCTTTCCTGGAGACTGGTCCAGAGGCTTCCTTGCGGCTTGTTCTTTGGGAATTAGAGAAATCCGAGTCTGGAGAACAAGAACTCAGGATCCAGGAAAATTGTCTTCAGCCAAACACTTGATGCATGCAAGGTCCTAGTCAGGAGCCGGCAGAGAGCTCGCGTTAGGAAAAAGTCCTGACACCTAGTAGGACAGGAAAGGCTCCAACCTCAGGAACTTGAGAGGAGGGCAAAGGTGAGAAATGTCCCATCCTGGAAGGGGAGTTAATACAAAAAACTGGAAAGATTGGCCATGGGGCCTGGGAAATGGCCCACTGGCTGCTGCTGAGCCATTAGTGGAAGGGGTAGCTGGGGCCTATACTGCTGAGTCACGCTGAGCTCAACTTAGTGGTTGTTCTGGGGTGGGGCTCTGGCTTCACCCTGGCTGGCAACCTGTTGTCGCGAGCTGAGGGACTCGGCGGGGGCTGTGGCCTGTGTCCCCACCACCACCACCACCACCGCGGTTGGCTCCCTTCTTTCCTCATGTGGTCGCGCAGTTTTACTCCTGGGGGTGGGTGCCCTACACATATCTTTCCCCTGACTTGATGTCTGTGGTGCCCTGTTGATTTGGGGACCAGAGTTAGTCATTAACCACAGCACTTCAGAGCCTGACCTTTGGCCTCCAACCTGACACACCAGGACAAGGCAATAAAGGTGTAAAAAGACAACACCCAGGAACCCATAGGAAACAAGGGCCTAGGGAAAGGAGGGGAGCACTCTGACAGCATGGTTGAGTGTACAGAGTGTGGGTGGCAGTCTCATGGGGGGCAAAGGACCAAATCTCCTTTTTTGCCTCTCTGGCAATCAAGCACCTGGGAGTTTGCTCCAGTTCCTCTGGCCTCCTCTCCACTCTGTTCTTTGGAACCAGCAGGGGTGGACCTGGCCTCCCAGGCCTGCAGCTTACACCCTGTCTCCAGAGCTAAGGCCAGCACTACAGCTGCTGCACCCTTTAGGGAGTGGGCTGTTCCAAGTCCCTGGTGGGCAGTAGGCCTGGTGCTGGTGACACCAGCTGGCTGGACACTGGACCAATCCAAAGTGCACCTGAGGTTTATTGTCCCCTCCCCCAGGCCACCATTCCCACCCCTCCCAATAATTACAAAAGTAAGAAAAATGCCTGTCCCCGTCCCCATTCACCCCAGAAAAATGCCATAATTTATGAAGAAAAGAC